>JANRGW010051968.1:0-18068 GCA_024733675.1 Psilopsiagon aymara | reverse complement strand
TGCTCACAAGCCGAAAGTCCAAAGAAAAAAAAAACACAGCTCCACACCGGCTACCAAGAAGGAGAAAAACGACTGCTGCTGCCGAACCCAGGACAGTGCCTTATGACCATCACATTTTATTTTTGCTGGTTATGAATTTTAATTGGACAGAAAATACCTCACTTTTGGAAACTCTTCTATCCCTTGTAACTTTCTTCCTTCAAATATTCTCCTGTGGCAGATAGCATATTCCTCTGATTAAGAATCAGGAGATGGTTCAAGTGTCAGGTGAAGGAATACCTGAAAGTAGGTTTTGGGGAAGGTGGCAATGACAACATTCTGCAAGACTGTAGAATTTCTGCAGATGTCATTTAGTATCAGTAAGTGCATCACTGTTGTGTTCTGATCTTCTTGTCTGCTCTTGTAAACATGTTTGATAATCATCAGTGAGATGGGGAAAGAACAAGAGAGACAAAATGAAGAATAGCTCGTTGTATATAGAATGAACCTTTTACTTGTAACTAAACTACCTGGACCCCAGTTGGACTCTATAACAATTATAAGGAAGATAACTCTTCAGTTAATGCTAGGGAAACCAGTTAGAACCAGCTGAGGAGCTGGCAAATGGACAAGGCTGGCTAACTGCAAAATTCAGCCAAAGAACGAAGTGATGAAGAGGAAGATGATGTAGAAACTACCACCAGAGGTCCCAAAGACCACTACCACATTATCGTGTGCATGCAGAAGGAATTTTCTAGAAGAATGATGTCATGTATGAGTAGTTTTATGAATATGCATGCAATGTGATGAACATGTATGTTGAATGACTATATAATCATGGCTTGTTTGGTGCTCAAGTGAGGCATGCTTGGAGGAGATATCTCCCATGTCTGCCTGTGCCGCAATAAAGAATACCTGCTTGTCAACTTAAGCTTTGTTGGCAAGGTCTTGGAATTTTTCTATGAATCATCAGGAAGAGCTGCACCCATTTTAAATGTACATGCATATATGTATATATATGCACACAAATATATTTGACTACTTTATGTGAACAAAAATTCAAGATTTCATGTATGCTGACACATCCAGGACCTCAAACTGACTCTCACTTTTAGCTCCCCTCTGTGGGATGTTACAGATTCTTAACACTGTGAGATTAACAGCAGCCTTGGATGATGCCTAATCTTGGAGTCAGTTTATAGAGTTAAGAATCAATGACATTACAGCAAAATGAAAAAAACCCTTATGTCTGTCCCAATTTGTCCTGCATGTTACTCTTTTAACATATTATCTGCTTTTGAAACCTCAGCTAGCTCAGTTACTCACTACGGCACTGAATTTTGAATGAAAAAAAACCTATTCTCTTATAAAGTTTTGACTTTTTCTTTCAGTACCATATATAACTACATGTCTGTTCTCAGCAAAAAAATGGTTGGGGTTTTTCCTATTTTATTTTTGGGGTTTTGGGGGTTTTCTTTGCATTTTTTTTTCCTGATTGCATATGTTTATGGACTACTTTTTTTTTTTTTTTTTTTTTTTTTCAGTTCTAGGATTTGAGGGTGCTCTTTGTTTCCTTGCTTGCTTGCATGAAGTATCTTTCTACATCAGTTTAAAGAAAGGGCTTGAGCCAAAGACTTTCTATAGGTATCTCTCATTATTGGTCTGGTGCCCAAAAATATTGAAGATTTTTGGGGTTTTCCTGACCTAATGACTGATCTGGTCTGGTCTACAGAGGAAGAAAAATGTCATTGGAGTTACGGGCCAGCCAGCTTGCTGACTGCTGTGAAACATGGTTTTAAATGTTTGATTTTTTCATATATATTTTCTGGTTTGCAGATGGTACAACTAACCTACTTCCTGTACCTTAAGTGAGTAAACTTACAATGGAATTCCTAGGTTACCCAAAGTCTGTGCATTTCACAGATCACTTGGCACCTGAACATTATGTATCTCAATGCTGTACTCCCTTTGCAAATTATTCTAATCCCTTATTGCCCATAAAATTGTCAAATTATCTAAATAACCACTTTTTTTTTTTTTTTTTTTACTTTATGTGGTACAATGCATTGATGTAGACATTTTTTCTTGTAGCATGTGTACATACGAAAGAAAAGATTTTGCTGTAGCTTTCATCTCTTACTGTAAAATGACTACTTTGTGACTGTTTTAGTAGCAAATCTATATAATTTACCAATACTTTCAGTGTACATGTAGGATATATATTGCTGCATGGAATATATAACCTAGTATTTCAAGTACACCTGTTTTCATTTGTAGGAAATATTTATATTATCTAAGTTTCCGACTCCAACATGAAGAGGTGCAGAAGTACTCTACACACTAATTGAATCAATAAAATCTTCATAGGGATACATTAATTCACAAATAACTTGTTTAAACATGAATGAAAATACTTCCTTTTATTAAGCAAGCACATTTGTTCTGCCAGAAAAAGAATTTCCCTGGCATTTTTATTATGTTAATTATTTTAATAGGGAAGTAACGGTTTCTCTGCTACTTAGGGTCATTATTAGTATTTCACTTTACGGAATGTTTTTTGAATAAACATAGGTTCAGCCATAGCTGAAAACTTCACTGAAAATTAAGATGGGTAAAAAATATATTTTGTTTTGCCATATTGTCCTGGGTTCAGTAGTAGCAGTAATTTTTCTCCTTCTTGGTAGCTAGTGCACCTCTGTGTTTTTGACTTTTGGCCTGGGAACAGTGCTGATAACACCAATGTTTTCAGTTACTGCTTGGGTGGGAAAGGACCTTAAGATAGTCTAGTTCCAGCCCTCTGCCATGGCCAAGGACACCTCACCCTAAACCATGTTGCCCAAGGCTCTGTCCAGCCTGGCCTTGAACACTCCCAGGGTTGGAGCATTCAACACTTCTCTGGACTGCCTGTTCCAGTGCTTCACCACCCTCACAGTAAAGAACTTCTTCCTAATATCCAACCTGAACTTCCCCCCAGTATGAAGCAGATAGACTGTGGTCCAGTGACACTGAATGCTAATGCCAAAGCAAAGTGGGTTTTTTTAAATCAGAGCCATGGCCTGGACTGTCACACATCTGCCAACAGTGTCTATCCACTATGTGAGAAACTGGAGTGCTATGGCACAGAGGTGCTGCTAAGGGAAATACCTGACGAGGAAAGTTCCTATGACATTGCATTTTAAAGCTTACAAATATGCTCTAATAAGCCATCTACAAGAATGCAGCACTGCAAGTGCTCTTCCCCCAGCTGCTAATTCTGCTTCCTCTAGTAGGCAGGATGCAGAATTTAAACAAGCTCATCCCTGGGATTCTGCAGCAGCTGCATTTTCAACAACATTTGTATTTCCCTGGTTATTATTATTATTGGTGGTAGCAGTGATTTGTGTTTCACTTTAGTTGCTGGACTGTTCTTATCCTAACCCGTAGGAGTTACATTCCTTTGATTCTTCTCCCCATTCCCAACCCCCCCCTCGGAGTGGGGGGGAAGAGAGCTGGCTGAAACTGGCTGTATTTAACATGGGACCAGCTTCTGGCATCTTCTCACAGAAACTGTGCCAGTAGTCCCCCAGCTACCAAAACCTTCCCATGTAAACCCAATTCAAAGAGACTGATACGGCTATGACAGAAAGTGTTTGTCTTGTTTTGTCTGTGAAGCACAAAATGCTTCATTCTGTATTAAGCAAGATTTTCCCATACTTGAGGAAGATGGTAGTGGTGGGTTTTTTTGGTTTGGTTTTGCTTGCTTTCTCCCTGTACTTCATAGAGTGTATAAAGCATTTATTTTTTCAATAATGTAGCTTCAGCCAATATTCACCTTGTTGTACATCTACACTGAGTATGTGGTCATGCTAATGATCAAGAGTCATTAAATAAGTAAAATAAAATTACAATACTTCAAGCCAAACTATTATGTCTGCTTTGTCATTTATTTGAAACTGTGTCCTATTCAGCTCTTCTACAGATAAAAAAATCTATTTATATTCTGACTGCAACAGAAACTTTGCAGGCATAAATAAGGCTCCTTTTAAAAAGTAATAAAAAAGTATCCAAATAAAAAAAAAAAAAAAGACAATAATACTATAAAAGATATTACAATAGCCAAAATTAAACATGCACACAAATGTCGTAATACAAAAAGCACAACTATTTTACAAAATAGAAAAATGCAATTAACCTTCAATGAAACTGGGTTTCTGAGTTTGGGGAAACTTCTAAAGAAAAAAGGAAGACTTGCTGGGTTTTATTTCCTTTGTTTACCTGTCTAACAGCTATGACAGGTGAGAAGTTACAGTTTCACTACCTTTCATACAAGTACAATTTAATCTAATCAGTGTATATTTCCAGAAGTTATAATTCTGATGAATTTTGTGCAAATCATAGGATAAAAGATAAAATAATTACATGGTATTTTTGAAGTCTGGCAAGCTTTTGCACCTAAAAAACAGAGAACAACAGCAGCAACAAGTTAAAAAAAGAAGTAAAAGGAGGAGAAGAAGAAGAAGCCCCAACCCCGGAAGTGTTCAAGGTCACGTTGGATGGAGCTTAGAGCAATCTGGTCTACTGGAAGATGTTCCTGCCTGTGGCATGTGGCTTTGAACTAGAAGATCATTAAGGTCCCTCCCAACCCAAACCATTCTATGATTCTATGATCTTTCTATGATGAACAAGGAAAAATGAGCAGCTTAAAAAAGTATAATAATGATAATAATTAATACGGTGAATAACTAATTCACTGCCTTAAGTGGAAAAGGAAAGTCACAGAAAAAGAGCTGTGACTATATTTATAGTTTGTTCAGTGAGCAGGACTGAGCAGATTTTCAGGCTCATGGCACAGGTAGTCATTCTTTTTTTGTGTTCACTTTCTGTCCTCAGAGGGAAAGGCAAAGCAGATGACAAGGTACCCAGGACAGAAAGTGAAGAGACAGATGGAATTCAAGGCTGACCTTACTCCCTTATTTGCATTTCTAGCTTTGTCCTCCCTGGTGAGGTGTGATTTTTCTACTTGAGCAGGTCTGGCTATGTCCCTTGAGTCGAAGACTGGGGAACAGGCTGCTAGCTGGAAAGTAGGATTGTGAGACTTCGACTTTTCATTGCAGGATACATGCACTCCACTGAGGATGGATATCCCAGGTTTCCCAGGGTCACAATTCATGAGGAATCTGCCTGACGTCTTCTTGAGGTTATAGAGCCATAGGCAGCGAAAGGATACCTGGGAATTTCAAACCAGTCCTTTAAAAGAGAGATTCAATATTTACTCTATAATTGTAAGTACTACACAGTGTTTCTGATACTGTTACATCTCTGCTAGACTGTGGGGGCTTTTCTGGGTGGTTGAAGGAGTGTAAGAAAGAACTAAGTCATGGTTTATTGTGAGGAAAAAACATAGTGCAATAGAAGGAAAGGAAATGTTTATATATAATCTGCTTTAAGGCATAATTTCTGTTCTTAAAGGAAATATGAAAAAATGAAAAAAGACAAAGGAAAATAATTCTGATATATACAGCCACCTCTGCAAGCAGTATCAAAATTGGCATGGGATCTGCATTTACAGAGGCTACCAAATAAAATAGTTGTGAATAAACACATTCCTTATCAATTGCATTTATGGTACTGTAAATCAGATTATAAGATAGCTATATATATTTTGAAAATGTGGTGCTGATGCTTTTCCAGCCTCTTTACAATGTCGCACTTGAACATATTGCAGGATTCAGCTTTGAAAATGTAATTTTGTCAGTGTCATGCAGAACCAGCTCACTGTTACTACAAAAGTATAACTAAGAAAGAAAAAAAATCTGAAATTACAATGGGGGAAGCCATGTTATAAATTAAGAGTGTTATTAAAGTTAAGTACTTTGACATTAGAACAGGTAGTCCAACTTTTAGATATATATTTTTTTTTTTTTTTGGTAAGAAAGATAATGCAGCTTTTTTTCCAAAGTCTGGATAAATTTATTTTTTAAATATGACATGGATAGATTGGACACTCAATCAGTACAGTGAAATACAAATACAATCAGTTCAGTGAAAGTAAAACCAGAAATTTTATTTTTTGCAAAATATTTAGACTTTTCAAATTTTTGACCAAGCAGTAATTTTAATAACTGTGAATGGATATTAGAATTATGAATTTTTAGAAAATAGGGAATGTTTTCACTAACACCTTCACATAGTGAGCTCTCAGAATAATTAAGATGGGCAGAAAATTTAGGAAGAACAAACATGCGTATATCCAGATCTATCTTTTACTTCAGATCCCTCTTGATCAATTCCAGAATTTGTATCAATTGCATGCATAGGAAAGACAAGGAAGTTACTGCTTCATAATCACTGCCTGATACAACGTGTACACCTTGCAATAACCCAGTATTCTTCAAAGTCTCCAGGTTCACACTAGGCCCTGGGACAAAGCTGTAAGTAACTTTCAAATAGATAAAAATTAACTCAAAAAGATTCATATGGCTCAGATGTTGTGCAGTCTACTAAGAAAAAAAAGAACTTTCTTGTTCTTGTATAACTATTTTCCTTAGCAAAAGATTGCACTGATATATATATATAGCTGTGTGTTATTTTCTGGAAGCAAAGTCATTTTATTTCTTATAAAATCAACTTCTAAATATTTTTTTTCTTTAGCAGTCAATGTATCAGAGTCCTTCTAAGTTTTGTTGATCTTTTTTCTCATGTGAGTCAGCTGAAATTCACAGCCAATGTATATAAATTCTTCTTTTATATAGCTTGAATTATAGAGGATTTTTTTTAAGAAATACTTGCTGATGTTGAAGTTTCAAAGAGTACCCATAAATTTTCCAGCTATAAAGCAAGGAACTTTTCTTCATAGTGAGCACAACTTACTATTCTAATACTATCACTTCATCTCTGACCTAATTAAATTCCATCGTGTAATACTTAACAGCTGCATAACCCTCATGTAAAGTGCTAATATAAAATCTGTCCTATGAGGTTATGATGTTCACTACTACAGTTGGCTGGAAATTTAAACAATATATCTCAAAAACTAATGCTCCAACAGAATGGGAACATATTTGGTGTTGATTCTGTTGACTATTTCAAGGCAATAGCTTCGTAGCCCTGAAAAATGACAGGATAGGTCTCAAGCAGACCTAATCTGAGACACCAGAAGAGGAGAATAAGAAAAACAGATTGGATAAGTAAGTGTCCTGGGTTCAGGAGTAGCATTTTTCTCTTTTTTAGTAGCTGGTGGAGTACTGTGTTTTTGACTTTCAGACTGGGAACAGTGCTAATAACACTCATGGTTTAGCTGCTGCTTAGTAATGCTTAGTCTGACCAAGGACTTTCTGAGTCTCATGCTCTGCCAGGGAGGAGGGGAAGCTGGGAGGAAGCAGAGACAGGACACCTGACCCAAACTGACCAAAGAAGTATTCCATACCACAGCACATCATGCCCACTATATACAAACTGGGGGCAGTCACCCAGAAGGGCTAGATCACTCCTTGGTCAGGCTGCATATCTATTGCCATGTGGTGAGCAGTTATATTCTTTTCCTTTGTTGCTTCCCTTATCATTATTATTATTTCATGGTAGCAGTAGTGGTTTTGTGTTATACCTTAGTTACCGGACTGTTCTTATCTCAGACTGTGGGAATTGCACTCTTCCAATTCTCCTCCGCATGCCTCTGGGAGCAGGGGTGGGGGAAGAAGTGGGGGAGAATGAGAGAGAGCCTGCGTGGTTGACTAGGCTTAAACCACAACAGTAAGACTGAAATAAACTGATTTCTGTTACAAGTGAAAAAAAATGGCCTTTCAACACTGTTTTGCTTTACAAAAACTTGTAAAAGGTTTTGTCTTCATTCCAAAAAAGAGCAAAACCAGATATCTAAACCGTGGAAGCTGTTCAGTATCTGCCAGCTCCATTTGCAGCTCTTGTGCAAAAAGTATTGTTAGCAAGGTCCAGACACAATCGTTTTCTATCATAGATGATAACTGGTTAAAACTGAAGGATACTCAAAGGGCATGTCAGATATTGATGGTTATTAAATCTTTCAGCAGAAACTTTTGGAATCTGCATATTTTCCTGCCAGCCTAACTATTCCGAAACTGTTGAGACTTCCAGTATATTACTGATCTCTAGCCTTGCTGTTTCACTGAAGACCCTGATAATTTGAAACTTTAGGACGGCTCCACTGTTCTGAGGATTGTAAAGCTGCTGCTCCACCAAAAAAATACCCAAACCAAAACCAACCAGTCAGTCCTCAAAGTCCTAGGCTGAATGTGAAGGTGTTCAAGCTTCTTAATAGTTTTCCATAAAATTTAGAATCATATAAACAATATTCTTGTTTCTGACCAACTTTAACATCTGTGACTGAACAGTAGTTTTCAAGAAAATTGAAGGCAGATACTGTACCACAATGTTGAGTCTTGCATGATGCTTGACATCTTTTATAACTTTAGTCTATAACTTTGTATCCCTACATTGCACCAACAAGCAATCTGCACGGTGAAACAGTTGCTGCTGAGGATCCCCCACCATATTGTATCAATATCAAAGACAGCTACTTTCAATTACTTCTAGTCTGATCTTGTGGCCTGAGTACATATTTAGGCCTGGAATGCATATTTTTGCTTTGTTCTCTTCATAAGGAATTTAGTTCATACACTCCAAGACACCTTAGTCATGAGAACCAAGTTTGCTGTGAATCAAAAAGATGACCAGGCAGTTCAGTTTAAAGCACATTTTGAGCCTAGATAAAAGCCTATCAGAGATACACACTGGTTTCTAAAGGTACTAAAGCAATCAGCTGCATTTGAAAGTTCTAGGAAATAAAATTTATCACTACACTGAAAATAGAATTATATTAAAATAAAATCAAACCAGTAGCATTCCATCATACATGTATACTCATATCTGCACTGAAGGAGACCTGAGGATATTAAATAGTTCTAAATTACTCAGCTGTTTTACAGGACCAAGAAAACCTACCCATTTAGAGTAATGCCATGACTTATTGTGATTTACAAAACACATTTCTATAACATATAGGGTAAAGCAGTAACATACATATTAGGAGGCTACTTCAACTTTTCATTCAACAAAATGCTTGACTGTTTTCTCAGATAGCATCTCACTATCACATTTACCCAGATGCTTTGCGATGCAGCAATCCATGGTCTCATCTCTAGAGATGTGGAGAATTACTTCTTTCCCTTCCATTACAACTGCTTTCTTACACTGCTGTTTTCAGAAATTAAGAAAAAACTTGGTCTGAGTTCTGTTTCTACTAGAATGTCAAGACTTGTTGCAGTATTGTTAACTTTTTTAGCTTAAAATATATAATATTACCTTTTTAAAAAACTTCCTCTCAAACAAGCCTTGAATAAGATTCTCTATAAATCAGATGGTTTAGTCTTGTTTAATTCATTTTCAAATGTGCAGTATTTTAGAATAACAGATTAACCTGCCAGTAAGTTACACTTAATTTATTTTGGCACCTGAAATATATACTTTAAGAATTTGAACTTCAATGTTTGTTAGAATATATATTTGCCGATATCTTTTTCTCCCTATTAATTACTGATGAGCTAGTCTTATAATTTGACATGAATAGCTCATGAGTTCTTACTTCAATACCTGGGAAAATGATGGAATGTGTCCTCCTAGAAACTATTACTAACCAAAGGAAGCAGGTGATTGGGAAAAGTCAACATGATTTACCAAGGACAAATCATGACACACTAATCTGATCACCTTCTGCAACAAAAGAAGGTATTCTGTTGACACAGAGAAAGAAGTGCATGCTGTTTACTTGTACTTCTGCAAAGCATTCAACACTCTTTCCCAAAACCTTCTCCTGGACAAACTGGCAAGATGCAGATTAGATGATTGTTCTGCAAGATGCGCAGGATACTGGCTACCAGGTCACACTCAGATGGTGATATATTTTAACTCAGGCTGGCAGCCTGTCACAGTGCCCACATCCCCCTTCTCCCCTTCATTGATACTTTGTGTCAAGCTGGTAAACATCTTCATAAATGATCTGAATGATGGGATTGAAAGCTTCCTTACCAAATTTACCAATGACATTAAATTGGGTGATTGAGGTGGACATGTGAGAAGGGAAAGCCGTCTTACTGGCAGGCTGAAAACTGGACTACCAAGACAAATATGAAGTTTAACAAAAAGAAGTGCAAATTCCTGACCCTTGGTAAAAAAAACCAACCAAACAAACAAACAAAAAAAAAAACGTAACCAAACAGCCCGGTAGACGCTAGGATCCATGGCTGAGGAAGAACCTTGCTGAAAGGAATTGAGGGGTCCTGGTGGACAGCAAGCTGAACACAGGTCAGCAGGGTTGTGGCAGCAAATCAAATTCTGGGGCATCACTAGAAGAGATGATAAAGATGTGATCAACTCACTCTACTCAGCACTTGTCCAGTAATCACTGGTCCCCGTAATTCAAGAAAGATGTGGACAGACTGTAGAGGATCCAAAGAAGGACCATGAAGATGATTAAAGGGCTGGAGAACCTGCCCTGTGAAGAAAGACTGAAGGGCTTAGATCTTTTCTCCTTGGAGAAGAGAAGGCTCAGCCAATTTTAGCATGTTATTCCAGTAGCTAAAATGTGGCTACAAAGAGGACCAAAGCTCTCTCTTCACAGGTAGCCACATAGAGAAGACAAGGGACAACGGGTACAAGTTGCCCCAGAAGAGGCTTTATTCTGACACAGAGATATTTTTTTTGTAATAAGAAAAATCATTCACTAGAAGGACCTCCCCAGGACATGGTGAAGTCTTCATCACCAGAAGTTTTAAATATGTGATTGGACGGGATGCTAGATAATCTCATCTCATCTCCCTTTCCCATTGAAAGGTTGGCCCAGAGGGTCTTTCAGGGTCCTATTCCTACCTGGAATATTCTATGATTCTAAATATCTGAGAGTTATTCCAATTGGATATAGCAAGGAATACAGACCAGCCTGTAATAAGGCTAAGTCTGCCAAGAGCCATTTGAACAAATTTCTGTTTGACTGAAGAAGAAATTCAGAAGTAAGATGCAAGGGTTATTTCTACTCTTGAATTGGCAAAAATGTGGCAGCTTACCTTCAAGATACATCAGTGACACAAAAGAATCACATAATTTACTCCCTCAGTTGTGTTTTTTCTTATTCTCTAATTTAAAGCCTTTTCATTTATTTTTTCTGCAATGATGATCATGAAAAAATGAAACTATGAAACCACGGTAGAATAAAGATCCTGGCATGATTTAGTCTGAAAGAAATATGGTCAAACTCTAAAACTGTATTGAATATTTAAATGCCAGAGAAAGTTATATTTACTAGATAAAAGAATGAATGTGAATTATGAACATGAATAGCTGAAAATAAGTAAAAAAATTTCTTACCATGGCAGCTTTTTGCTGTTGTGCTTGTTTACTTATCCAATCAGAACACACACATATGACAAACCAGACAAAGCCAAAAAGCCCTCAAAAAAACAACCAAACAAAAACACAACCAAACAAAAAGACTCCAAAAGCCTTTTAAAATAAAAAACCATATGATTGTGAAAGGGATAAAGTAACCTAGTGATTAAATAAGAGAAGAGTCAAAATATTTCAGCGACATATTGCAGTTATGTAAATATTTCAAGTTGAGGACTATTTTGCAATGTTAATTTTATATATTCTGTGTTAATAATATTGTTATTATTGTTGTTACATATAATCTGCTGTTTGCTTCTTTATCACAAAAAATTCACGATCCCTCAAACTGCTGGAAGCTGAAGACACATTTGTAGACATATTCAAATTGTCATTGTCTATAAAAGAATTGCTATGTGAGTAAATGGAAGACTTGATCTTTCAGGTATGTCAATTTCACATCTTTTATGAGCATTAAATTCAACTAAGGAGAAAGAAAAAAAAACCCAACAAACCAGTAAATAAACTGAAGTGATAAAAAGTATTCTTGAGTTCTATGTATGACATAAAAAGGCCGAAAAAGGACTTAATTTCTGTATTTTGTTTATTCCAATAGCCTCAGATTTAGTCCAAACATACAATTTAATGGTTTTATGAGGAGGAAAAAATCAGCTCTGTTTTATATCATTTACTGCCAACTTTGAACCTGAAGGAAAGTTATATAGCTGAGTTATAAACTCCTAAATATCAGCATTTATAATGGCAAGGTTGACAGACCTTTAATTTCAACACTAGCCAGTGTCAGTATAATAATTTTGAAAAGATAATTTCAGGGAGGTCAAATCCAAGTTTAAAAGTGTGCCTGGATCTTACTAGCCCACAAGCAAACATATATCCTTAATTACACCCTCACCCAATTTAGGACTGCCTAAAAAAATACCATGTTTTGATTTTTTAACTGCACCATTATTCTTAAATATTTCCATGTCCTGACATTTTCTGGCCAAATCATAAATATATAGTCAAATATAGTCAAAATCCTGAATATATTTTTTATGCAATCTTGACTGCTTGGTTTTGTATCTCCAAGTATTCTTTTTTCTTCTGCTTCCTCTCTGCATAAATAGAGCATATGGTAATTTATTGAGCAATTAAGAGTTATGAAACATGCAAGTCACACACACATTTAGTCATAAAACCACTCTCCCCTTTACTACATCATGTGGCATAATCTTATTGATGTTACTGCCATTTTTCCTCTTACAGATCCCACACAACTTTCTTGTTTCCCCCTCATTTCATCACCTCCAGGGTAGCTAGCCTGAAAAAACTTTGGATAACTTTAGTCTTATGCACTGTGAACTTCCCAACACAATTTGGTCTCACTTCCCGAAAGATCGCTCCCTGCCCTCTTTTCATAGAATCATAGAATAGGTCCAGTTGGAAGGGACCTTAAAGATCATCTAGTTCCAACCTTCCTTCCATGGACAGGGGCAGCATCCACTGGACCACGCTGCTCAGAAACCCATCCAAACTGGTCTTAAACACTTCCAGGTATGGGGCAGCCACAGCTTCCCTGGGCAATCTGCTCCAGTGTCTCACCACAGTTGTGACAAAACATTTCTTCCTAATATCTAACCCGAATCTGCCCTCTCTCAGTTTAAAGCCATTCTCCATTGTCCTATAACTACAGGACCTTGTAAAAAGTGCCTCTCCAGATTTCTTATAGGCCATCTTAAGGTACCAAAAGACTCTTATGAGGTCTATCCAGAACCTTCACTTCTTTAGGCTGAACAAGCTCAACTCTTTCAGCCTTTCTTCATAGCAGAGGTGCTCCAGCCCTTTGAACATCTTCATGATTCTCCTGTGGGTACACTCCAAAAGGTCCAAGACTTATGTTGGCAGCCCCACAGCTGAACTCAGTACTCCAGGTGGGTTTAATGATAACTGAAGAGAGGAGCAAAATTGCCTCCCTTGACCTGCTGGCTATGCGCTTTTTGATGTAGTCCAGTATATGGTTGGCCTTCTGGGCCACAATCACACAGCATTCACATCAATTGTTTGACAATTCAGATAATTCCTTACCCACCAAGTGGTCCTTCTCTCAGATCTATGCTCTTCCACTTTAGAGACAAGGATGTAATGAGACACAGTGACAAATGCCTTGCACAAGTCTAGGTAGATGGTAGGTTATTTGTATATATAGACGTAGGCAAAGATAATCATACCAGCCATTATGGCAACTCTCTTAGGCTCCCCTTGTGAGTTTCTCCTTTTGTGAGTTTCCATCAACTTATTATGTCTCTCCTTCAAATCCACTTCAAGAGTCAGTATCGATTCTTTTTGAAATAAGTTATGGCATATCTCATCTTACTGAAGATGTACATGTTGCTTTCAAAGTGCAGGTGTTGTGTTCTATGCACAAAATATCTATTAAAAATTCTTTGACTCAATAAGCTAAAATGCATAGATGTATGTGGAGTTTCTCTACTTACTGCATGTTATGTTTTATTTCAGCAAATAGTTGAGAATCAAAGTATACACAATAGGTCTTGATTTAAATGAAACTCGAAAAAAGTAATTAATTTTTATATCTAGCAAACTACATGTGTATCTGACAATCTATCAATCATGTGACTTATATCCAAAACTTATGTTAATGGAAACTACAAAAATAATTATAAACACAAGTAAGAATACAGACTAAACCTTGCTGCCCTGAAAATCAATCACAAAACTTTTGATTTTAGTCACAAAGCCATTAACCACTGTACTTGTTAAAGAAAAAAATATTTTTCTTGTTTTATGAACAAAGTTGTTATAAAAGTTGAGCAAAAATCCTAGGTTTAACTCCTTTCTTTGTTCATGTCTACTTTGATCCATGAAACCACTTTCATTTGTTCATCCAACAGAAGCAGCGCCATGGACTATTAGAAGGTATATTGGAAAATACATTGGAAGCACATAAAATAATACAAGTTGAAATTTAGAGATGAATGTAGTTTAGCTCAAAAATAAATGGCCATCTCACACATGGACATCATATGCCCACAAAATAAACACTGGGTATCCAAAACTAGATCTATCTCACATAATCAATTGCAAAATTGCCATTTATGCACCTGTCATCTGAGAACCTTTAATCAAAAGCAAACCTGAAGGATGAATAGTTCAAAGCCCGAAGAACTAAAAGAATAGGAGCACTTGTCATTGCTGTTAATATTTTTAATCCTTTTCCTTTTCTTCTGTTTTGAATCTCTTATGCTAGTTTGTGAACAGGTTTTGGGTTTTGGTTTGGGGGTTTGCTTTTGGGGAGGGATCTGGGTTTTTTCCTTTTGCTCTTTCTTTCTTTTCATGGAAATTTTTTTTCAAAATCAAATCTTTCTACATAGAAGCAGTTGTTAAATATTCATGCTGAGGTAAGTGGAAATTTAGCATGTCTTTTTTAGAATTTTTTTTTAGCATTCAAATAGATCAGAAGGCCATAAAGTCACCGGAACTAGCTGCTTTTATAACCTTACTTAGTCTGATTTGATGTTTGGAGGGAGGCTATCTGATTTGAAAAAGTAAAGTGCATATCTACTTCTTTCACTTCTTGCCAGCTGCATTTATTTATAATAGTTAAATTAGTGAGCAAGATGATTTTTGCGATTTTCAAGTGATTTTTTCTTTTAATTATTGTTAATACATGATAGGGAAATTCAAGTTCTCCACTAATACAATTTAGATAGTTTACAGTAGAGCTAGACTTTAATCAAGTCAAATGGAAACTAGAAATTATATGTTAGAATTTTATTATGTTGCATTAGACCAGTAGTAATATAATTGAACAGCAAAATAAGAATCTGGACTAGAAGAAAAGTTCACAATTAGGCTGCATATCTCCCAGAATGTTTCCACCTCTCTGGTCGGTGATTGAAAAGTTAGATTAATTTGCTTTGACACAACCACCTCCAGTGCCCATGTGATACAGGCGAACATTTCAGACATGGAACAAATTCTTCAATGGTGCATACCTAAAGAGTTGACATTGATAGACCTACATAAACTTCAGACACTGCAAAATTTCATTAATAAAGATATTCTTTTTAAGAACAACTGTTTTTCTATTCATTAAATCACCACTGAGAATTACAAAATCTTCCAGAATATTTAAGAAAAGATTAGACACCCAAACCATTAAAATTCTTTTTTTTTTTTGCTTTTTTTTGTTTGCCTTTTTTTTTTTTTCCACTCTTCAGAATAGATTTAAAAGATAGTGTTGCATAATGGGACTTAAATACCAAAGAGATTATCAAATACTAATGATAAAGATATTGACTATGATATCAAAAATAAGCTTCTTTTGAATAAGCAGGTTAGGGAAATCAGATGCGTACACATATGCCTAGATTCAGGGACAGTTAAAAAACACGGTCAAGTAATTTTAACTTTCAGCACTTTTATTTTTGTAACAGAGCTATTTTAAGCATAAAAATATCCTTTGAAATATTTTAGGTACCTTCTATGACACTATGAACTTGGGCAGAGCATAGGCTCTCTCCATC
The DNA here is from genome assembly GCA_024733675.1 of Psilopsiagon aymara. Taxonomy (NCBI): domain Eukaryota; kingdom Metazoa; phylum Chordata; class Aves; order Psittaciformes; family Psittacidae; genus Psilopsiagon; species Psilopsiagon aymara. The sequence goes on along the minus strand of JANRGW010051968.1, from coordinate 2,151 downwards.
TACAGAACAAAGATGCTTTCTCAAATAGTGCATATTTTTAAGATGAAAATTGGCAGTAGCTAGCAGAATACAGTTCATGAATTAGTTATTTTTATCCATAAACAATAAAGCCAACTTGATTTTTTTTTTAAGTTACTAGGTGCTATGTTTGTCATTTAGAAAGTATCTGCTCCAAAGTTTGTTCCTGGCTTTCCTTCCACCCCTTATTCATAGTCAACAGACTTTAAACAAACAAACAAAAAAATAAAACCCAAACAAACCCCCCTAAAAATAAGTCAAAACAAGCAACAAAACAAAAAAGAACCTTAACCAAACAAATATCCCCACAAAACCCAATGCAATCAACCACAACAAAAACCAAACAAAAATAAAATAAACCCAAAGTACAAACCAAAAAAAACCAAATGAAGTCCCCATGTGAACAACTTATAAGTATCTGTGTGACCTTATTAACAGTATTTTGTTTATTAAGTTAATACTGTTTCTAGCTGATGGCTTATTTATCCAAGAGAATAGAATATGCAAGCTGAATTTTTCTTCATTAAGGTCAATTTTTTCATTACAAATCTATTGGAAGTAAGAAAGAGTAAAGAAAAGTAAATACATACTTTTCAATCACTTACACATATTAGTATATATAAGTTACACAAATAGGGATTATTCTATCTTGCAAAAATCTTGCAGGAAAGTATCCGTACTGAAGGCACTATTAAGAAATGCACACATGAGGAGGAAGTGGTCACTTCTGTTCATCAAAGAACACAATTTCTACATCCTTATCCAATACTTGTGAATTTCTATTTTAAAAATCTGTAACATTTCAAGTATACTAAACACACAATTAGGAAGGGAAAAAACTATTCAGAAAATTCCAACTGAAAATAGCAATTGCATAATATAAAAACACTGTGACATTTGCCAAAATTTCCCAAAGAGCGTGTTTTCTTCTCGCTAAGAGAATTAAGTCATAGACTCACAGAATGATAGAAGAGCTTGGGCTGGAAAGGACCTTAACATCATCTAGTTCCAGCCCCCCTGCCATGGGCAGGGACACCTCACACTAAACTATGCAACCCAAGGCTCTGTCCAACCTGGCCTTGAACATCGCCAGCGATGGATCATTCACAACTTCTCTGGGCAACCCATTCCAGTGCCTCATCACCGTTACACTAAAGAACATCTTCCTTATACCCAATCTAAACTTACTGTTTATTTTTTAACCCATTATACCTTCCTCTATCATCACAGTCCCAAATGAAGAGTCCATCTCCAGCATCCTTGTAAGCCATCTTCAGATACTGGAAGGCTGCTATGAGGTCTCCATGCAGCCTTCTCTTCTCCAGGCTGAACAGCCCCAACTTTCTCAGCCACTCTTCATAGGGGAGGCGCTCCACTCCCCCGATCATCCTCGTGGCCCTCCTTTAGAGTTGTTCCAAAAGTGCCAAGTCCTTTTTGTGTTGAGGACACCAGAACTGCACACAATACTCCAAGTGAGGTCTCACAAGAGCAGAGTAAAAAGACAGGGTCACATTCTTCAAACTTATGGTCATGCTCCTTTTGATGTAGACAAGGATAGAGTTGGCTTTCTGGGCTGTGAGTGCACAATGCCAGCTCATGCTCATTTCCTCATCAAATAACACCCCCAAGCCCTTCTCTGAAGGGCTGCTCTGAATCACTTCTCTGCCCAACCTGAAGCTGCCCCTGGGACTTCTCGGACCCAGGTATAGAACCTTGCACTTGGCATGATGAAACTTCATGAGGTTGATGTCAGCCCACCTCACAAGCTTGTCAAGGTCCCTCTGGATGCCATTCCTTCCCTCTTGCATGTTGACCAAACCACACTGCTTGGTGTCATCAGCAAAATTGCTGAGGGCGCACTCAATCCCACTCTCCATGTCACCAACAAAGATGTTGAACAAGACTGGTCTCAACATCGATCCCTGAGGGACACCACTCATTACTGGTCTCCATATGGACATTGAGCCATTGAGTACAACTCTTTGAGTGTGACCACCCAGACAGTTCCTAATTTACAGAGTGGTTCACCTATCAAATTGATGTCTCTCCAACTTAGAGACAAGGATGTCATGTGGGACAGTGTCAAACATTTTGCACAAGTCCAGGTAGATGACATCAACTGCTCTACCCCTG
>JANRGW010051967.1:0-13720 GCA_024733675.1 Psilopsiagon aymara | reverse complement strand
AAGAAATTCTTTACTGTAAGGGTGGTGAGGCACTGGAGTGGGTTGCCCAGGGAAGTTGTGAATGCTCCATCCCTGGCGGTGTTCAGAGCCAGGTTGGACAGAGCCTTTTGTGATATGGTTTAGTGTGAGGTGTCCCTGCCCATGGGTGGGGGGTTGGAACTAGATGATCTTATGGTCCTTTCCAACCGTAACTATTTTATGATTCTATGCAATAAACCCCACTGATCTCTGTGTATCTGTGTAACACTTGCTGCTACAAAGGATGGACTAGGCAATGAAAATAATCCATATTTGATGTCAGCATAGTTCAGATAGGGCAGGTGCCAGTAGTGGTGACTTTGAACATGAGAGCCCATAGCAGGCTGCTGTGCAGCTCATGGACTTGTCTCTCAGGTAGTTTGAGCATCTTGGCAAGCTTGCTGAGAAACCTGCCAGTCCTGCTGTGAGGATAGCAAGCATATCAAAGTGAAGACACCAGTTCTGTTTTTTAAAGTGAGGCAAATGCTCAGGAGCTAAGTTGCATGAATTACCTCAGAGGAGCATGGAATAAGAAAATATAAACAGATCAATAAAAAGAGCTCAACCTAGAAAAAAATCTGAGACTAAACACTTTCACCTTCAGTATTTTTTCCTTACAGTTTGATTAGTTTTATTTACCTTGCATCAGTTTTAATTAATTTCCCTTTACATATTTTGAAGTTCATTGCTTATTTTCGATCACATTTTTATTTTCTGTGGGATTTGTTTTGTCTTATTTTTTAATTTTTTTTTTTTCTCCTCACTTTCTGTATTTCTTGGCATTTGGAAAAGTTATGTTGTGAATAGCTATAGAGTTCCTAGGTATGATGGTGACTTACATTACTACTGAGTTAATTTAAAGAGAAAACAACACTTGTGGGATGCAGAGAGGAGATCATATCAGCCTCAGTTTTGCCCATATCTGCCATTTAGGAAGTCACTACAATATAGAAAGTTCTTTTTAGTGTGGTATTTTATGTCTCTTTTAAACCAAAAGGCTTCTGGGAAAAAAAATGTAGGAAAGCAAGAAGTAGGAGAAAAGGATTTCTTTGCAGACATCCTTATGCATAATATCTCTATTCCACGTTCCAAAAGATCATGTAAATAACAATACCTGACAGCTTTATTTATGTGAAAAATAATCTTAAACTTAGTGTTTAAACATTATGAGCGTTCATCAGCTATTGAATTTGCTCCACAGCAGATATTTGGTACCCATATGCTGGTAAAATGCTTGTGTAATTTAACTGCCCTTCAGGCTGCCTCCTGTGCCTGTGCAGCCTTTGTAATTGAATTTGACCCAGAAAACCAGCATCTCCTTTTCACTGAGTTCTCCAGAATGTAAAGCAAACAGAGGAATTCCCAAGTGATTATAATTGAAATATTTTTTACTAAATGTCAGCATGGTCTCACATAAAACCAACTATTTGATGTGTTTTTCCACACTTGCAGGCTTCAGCTATTTGGTGTGGTAATAAACCTCCCCAAATCTTATGTCATTGATTGTTTGGCTTCAGTGATAATGAAATTTGGAAAACAAAGTGAAGGAACATAAACCTTGTCTGAGATTTATTTGGAGACTCTGTATGAAGCATACCTGTTTTTTCATACTTATCATAGCACTGACAGAAGTGACACATTCAGCCTTAGCCATGTCTAGTTTATCTTGTCAGTGTTCAAAACAGACAGGGGAAACCTTTCAACATTGTACTTTATAAAATTGTAACCAGACTGATAAATCTGTTTATTTTTCTTTTAACTGTGCCCTGGTTTCCATAACAGAGACAGCTTGCGTGTATGCTGATGAATGGTTTCTCTCCTAGCACGGACCTTTATGGACACTTTGCCAAGAAACTTGTTTTGTGAATTCCTCAGCTGCCTTTTTTTTTTTTTCCCCTCTCTCTTCCAGCACCTGAAAACTTGCAACTGGCCTGGCTTGAAAGTTGCTTTGGCAATTTTACTAAGGCACTTACTTTGATAGCTAAAAATGACCTTGAAGGATGATTAATACTGTGGGGGGGTTGATGACATAAATCTGTTAAAATGTGCCTGATGTACAGCTTCACATGCAAGAATGTTACAGCCATATTCCTGTACTAACAGAGTGACATTAAACATACTGTAGCAGATATAAAATCTAAAAAAAAAAGCCAACAAAAAAAAAAACCAAGGGAGTGAGGGGTTGGGTTGAGTTAATTGAATTTGTTACCAACAGAATGCTTCTGGTATGAGAATATAAATTTAATGAAAAATAACAAACACTGGTCTTAAGGTACATTGGGACATATTCTCTGACTCACATAATTCTAATGGCTGTTACTTAGAATGTCGGTACTTGCTTCAGGAATGAAAGAGTCCCCTCTTCCTGTACGGTACTGTTTGTAATGCAAAAAAAATCCCAACCAAGATACAGTTGAAAAGAGAATAAAAGCCTGGTTCAGCAGTCCAAGAAATACGTTCATCCGTTGTTTTAAATGTATCTGTGCAAAACTGTTCGTTGCTAGTAATTTTGGATATTCATATTTAGAAGACATAGGTTATTTCTTTCCTAACCAGAAAAAAGGGAATTGTGAAAATTAAAATCATAAGGAGATGGAAGAAGGATGAATGCACTTTGCACTGGATGGAAATGAATAGAAGAATGAAGAAATGAACATAAAATAACATATGTAAGAAATGAATAGAGGTTGCTATCCCTAACCAGAGAAAATGCATGTCTTACTCTTTTGCCTTTGTGACTATGAGAAATAAGGTGAATAATTAGATTTTCAGAGGAGCAGCTGTGGACAGTTTCTGGCTAAGAGGTCTCAATAATAGCCTGCACTGTGTTTAATCATGGGAAATTACATTGATGATCTTTTTGCTGGATATTAGCAATAAGTCTCTATCAAATACTGTTCTTTCCCATTGTGATTTCTTTTGCCTTCAGAAAACAATTGGATAGGCTGACAAGGGGCAGATGAATATCTTAAAACACAGTGCTGTCTGTCTGGTCATCTTTTCCATTGCATAGACAAGACAGCACACTTCCATTTACAGTCTCATCCCTTTCACCAGCTCCTATGTCCACCATTGTTACAGGTCCTCATCACTTCACAAAGCTGGAGAAGCCTCCAACTACAATTTTAACAGTAAGACAAAATAAACATTCTCAGCACAAAAAGACTATTTTAGTTTCCATGCCTGACAGTTTGGCACCTTTCACAGCACTAAATTAGCATTCATCACTACACATGCTTTGAGAGAAGCAAAACAAGTACTTAGTAGGATTTGAGACTTGGTAAACTTTCTATTTAAGATGAAATGATCATTTAAACTAACAAGAAAAGGCTGTGAAAACAACTTAGAAAAGTAGCATTTCTATTTCAGACTCGTCAAATATTAGAATGAGAAATGGAGCTAAAATGTGTATTGTCCTCTTCTGTAAAAATAATTAAAAAACGACAAGACTGATTTTCATGAAACTTTGTAAAGCCATTCTGCATCCCAGCCTTTCCCAAACTAGGACTCTGTATGCCAAGTTTCAGCTTGAACGATTTTTTAAGGAAATTGTTCCTTAATGTATGAGAATTACATAAAGAAGTAGTCATATCCTAATCCTAAGTACAGTTTCATATGTGTAATTTTTTTAATAGAACAAAATGTAATATAAAAAACATTTGAGTGCAGGAAGAATGTACACATTCTATTGAAAGTGCAGCTTGTGCAGAAACTTAAAGAACCTTATTATGGTAAAGCTTCAAATCATACTACTGTATCTGTATCCCAGCAGATAGGTTCCTACAATACAAAACTAACAGTAATATTTTTGCTAATACTTACTAGCCCAGCAAAAAGCTTTGTATGCTTTTATGGGATGAGAAGGAAAAAAGCAGTTTCTTCTATGCTTTTGTGAGAAGTGAGAGTTCAGAAATAAAAAGGAAACTTAGGAATTCCTCTTAGACAATGAATTTGCATGGCTTATGACAATCCACACACATTTTGGACTGTTTAAGATGTTCCAAGTGATTCAGGCTACTTGGAGATGCTCCAATTATTTTGGTTTTAGTTCATCAATATCAGTTTGTTGAGATCTTGTTGGCTTTCTATGACCTGAGAGTCTTGCTCAGTTACACCTTACTGAAACTGCCTAATGGTTTACCTCTACAGGATAGATAAATCATAGAATCTTAAATAATATGACTTGTCTGACTATAAAGAAAAAAGAGAAAGAAAAAAAATTCCTCGTAAACCAAAACACATTTTATTTGAGTTTTAACACAGGATTTCCAAAGTGGAAACTTCCTAATAAGCCCATGTATTTGCTACAGAAGTTAGTGCTACTGAAGTTTGAAAACAATTTGTCATATTCACGTTCATGAAAACAGAGGTTTGTTGCTAGGATTTTTATTTTTTGCCATCTATTTCATCTCTCTGTTTATCTTAGAAAATAGCATGGAGGTGACCAGCAGTACTTCTATTTAGCCTAGGATTCTTTAGGGGTACATTACAATGAGCAGTGGATTTGGACCTTAGTCTGAACTTTGGAGTGTGAAAAACACACTTGTAACAAAGAGCTTAAAATCTACTGTAAAAATGTCTATTTTGATTTTCTAAGTTCAGATGTGAAAAAAACAAGCAAACAGGATGAACACTGAAAAATGTAGCTGTCTAAATTGTTTCTTTGGCATTAGTAATGTGTTACGAACAGTTCAGACAAGCTAGCCTTCTCTTCAACAAGATAAATGTCTTTTATACTGTTAGTTGCACAGAAATCAGTGGAATGGCCCTATTCTTTTGACATGGCCTTTGCTTTTGACATCTCTGAATCCTTACTTGCCTTTCCTATAATTCATGTTTTAACCACCATAAAACGGCCAAATATGTGGATGATTTCATTCATCCTTAACAGAATGTAAAAATCAATTAAAGAACCAGATAGAAAATCATCTTAGATTTTTTTTTTTTTAAAGTGTGTCTGAGGACCATTCACTACTCTGACAGCCTCACTCAGTTAAAGCAGCAGATTCACACAGTACTTTTAATTCCATTTTGGCATAATGTTGAATAGAGGATTTAAGTAGGGTTAAATTCCATTTTATCTGATGCTTCTGTCCACCCTTGCTGTAATCTCGTTCTTCCCTAATCATTACAAAAGGAGATAATTTATTATAATCACAGGGAGAGGGGGAGAGAACTAAAAATAAACAGCAACATCTGTTCCTAAGTTTTCCTTTTCTCTGAATTTCTCTATTACTTCATTTTCCTATATGATTCTCTTTCAGCCTAAAAGAAATACAAGACCGTTTCTTCCCCTATTTCTATATTATTTTATATTTTTGGAACCAAGAAATAGAAATAGATGTTGGCACTGTTTGGTTTTTGTTTGGATTTGGTTGTTGGTTTTGTTGCGGTTTTTTTTGTCAAGAAAAATATTTAATAAGATAATGTGGTCTTGCTGAGAATCTAATGACTCTGTGCCATGTGAGATAGACTGAAATACCAGTTGCCATTTTTTGACTACTATCACAGACTGCAACCATCACTAGGGTAATATTGCCACTTCTTGTGTGTATCTAACATTTATGTAAAATGCTGTGAAATATCAATTTTGTGTCACTTCTTTCAATATCACCTCTCTTTAGGTTCCCTGGGAAATAAGAATTCAATTTATCTTGCCAGATTTGTGCCAAATCATGTGCTCACAGATACTTTGAAAGGTCATTATGACTATCCAGTATCCAAACAGGATACATGAGTTAAAAGGAATATAATACATTTTTAAATGTATATTTCAAGTCAGGGGGTTGGTTTTGATCCTCTGTTTTCTATTGTGTGTCCTCACAGGGTTACATGTAGTGATGCGATCTACAAACTGAAGAACATCTGCCTACATGTTCTTTCATGTTAGCTGTTGGGAGGTCTGCTTTGTATACAAACCCTTCACTTTGTACACATATTCAGACCTCCCACCTGTCAGTATACTGTGTTGTGCCACTGTGGTCTAGACCTCTCTTGACTGAGGACTATGTCTCCACCAAGAAGTGTCTTTGGTACACTACAGATCAGTAAGAGAAAGCAACAGCTGGTGCGAACTAAACCACAAACCCCACCCTTTAGCCGAGAGTGGACTGCTCTCAGCAGAGGGCAGCGGTAGTACCAGTATAGTGCAAATTAACTGTAAAGGGCTATTCCGTAGGCTTGCTAAACACGCTAACCAGCCCCTTATAAACCAGAAACAATGGAAAAACCCCAGCCTAGAACAGGACTTGTGAATGCATTTGACCAATGCTCCTCTTATCACTGTGGCAGGATAAGAGCACAGTCTCCACCTGAGAACTATTTTTAATTATAAAGGCCTGGTTTTGTGAGAGAGAGTTGGGTTAGTAACACAGGCTAGGAAGAAGTTTCCAGCTGTAGAGATTTTAAAATTATAATTGTGTTAATTAAATAAGTGGTTGTAGTGCTGTGGATGTTTAACACATCTGCACACTGTCCAGTCAGCATTAATCCTATCAAACTGGGACATTAACCTCTACCAACACTCAGCAACATCAGGAGTCTTTCAGTATCATCCCTTTCATGGCCTTACATTCGTAATTATCTTGTCGAAGCATGGTTTGCTTTGGACTTCTTTTTTAATGCTGATTAAACTTCACTACACTCCGGTATATGTTTCAGCACCGCAGCTATGAAATTAGAGAAGGATTTCCAGATGCAGGTTTAAGGGGCTAGGAAGCACAAATGGACTAGTCAATGACAACTATTCCATCAGGCATCCTGCAAGCCTCCTGCTGTAATCCATGCAAGTAGCATACAGCAAACTAGCCATGTAACTGGCTATAGTTTTAAAATCTGCTTCCCAGTGGGACTAGCTGTTACATCAATATATGCCAACGCTCCAGGACATAGATCCAAAAGTAAATAAGAACTTCAGTGAAAATACTGCCTCCAAGTTAGATTTTGAATAGGAAGATAAAATATCTCTGCTTCATCATCATCATCACAATGCCTTGGTAGTGGTTAATTTTGTTCTGCATGTGTGATTTGGAAGCATGGCTGTTTCCACTTACCACAACCAAACGACTGTAGACCTGGACTCCACAACTTGTCCCTGGGCAGTATAACAGCAGCCAGCTCTGGGTGTCGCTCTGTGCCAGGCACTTTGTAGCTGTGACAAACAGAATTTTCTCATTGCTCTCATTTTTCCATTCCTATTTTTTAAAGATAAACCATTGCTTTAAGGAAGCAAAGTTGCCATGTTTCTGGACAGTACCAGGTTTCTAATTGCTTAAACACATGCAGTCCTGCAGGTCTCAAACCAACATAACTGACAAGCAACCTTACACATATATATAACAAACTCACCGGGTTTTAAGTTAAAGTGAGAAAAACTAATTGGCTGAAGGGTAGGCATAATAAATTATGAGGGAAAAGTGTAGCTGATCCCATCATAAATCAACCAGAATGAGAATGTGCTACATAATAAACTAAGTGTTACTGTTTTCTACAATCATTCAGGCCCTGCATTTTGATTAATGGCAGATTCTGAATTACTGAGAAAATGGCAGTTAATTACCCCTAACACCTTTGCAGGAACAGCTTGGAGGGGACTGTGAAATTAGCACTCTGAAGTCTAAGTTAAATATATCACTTTAGCTTAATGAAATTTAATAATACTGTAATTCAAATGTATGTTGTACAAAATTAATTGCTTTTAATACTGAAATACCTTTATTTGGTCTGCCCCCTATTTTTTGCACACTGACATTTATTGATTTCTTCTGAAATAACCATCACTTCCAGAAACTGGAGGAGAAACTTAGGAGTGTGTATTGCAGGTGGGGTATTATTCTGAAACCAGCAGCCTCAACAAAGGTTTGATGTGCTTACCCTGATATCTTAGGTGACTTTTTCTGCCCCGTCTCTTCACTCTCCCAGGTTGATTTGTATTCAGTTACGAGCCCAAAGGGCTGATCTGTGGTTTTCCATCAGAGCCCTTGAGGGAGGGCACTGAGCGGGACCTCTGCAGGAGCCCCGAGCTTTTGCCAACTGCTCAGCAGAGCTCTGCCGCAGCCGGGCCAGTTCCCGTTAGCTTTGATGGAAGGGGAGGGCAGCCGGTGCAACCCAGCCACCTCACGGTACTCTGCAGCCTGAGGGTTGCTTTGTAATTCAATATGGTGAGCTGCTCAGACGGTAAGTGGAAATCCTCCAGAGATGAAGGAGGTTGCGGTATATCCTACCCACTCCACAGGTGTATCTGTGATGGGCTTGGAGTCACAGCTGGCAGTGGAAAGTTTTACAGAATATTTTGGAAATGTGGGGCGCGCTGAGTTTTGGGTTTTTTTTTCATTCATTTATTTATTTATTTCCCACAAAACCCACTGGGTGGAGCTAGGCAGTGTTACCGCTGCTGATAAATCTGATCCTCGGCTCTTCTCGACTCCAATTAGAACTGACGCATTATTCATTAAATTATAATTTGTTTGGACATAAGGGAATAGAAAAATAATACCTGGTGCCTTTTTATAGTTTCATAGACTATGAAAACTGGAAATTAATAACCAAGCTAATAGAAAACATATGTCCCAATATTATCAACTGTGTCTGTTTAAATAACAAAACCCCTTCAGGTATAGTTGGGTTGTCTGAAAAATACTGAGCTAAATTTTACACTTAGAAAAATCCGTTTACATACTGAGGGCAAAAGAAAAAGTCTGTTATAGTACATGTCCAAGTCCAAATCAGAATCACATTCATGTAGCATTGTATGCTTTTCAAATTCAGAAGGTAACATGATTGTGCTTACATCATAGCAGCAGAAGCAGAATCATCTCAAACCTAGATCAACATCATTTATGAATCCTATGCTGTCCTTTCAGTTCTGAATTCAAGAAGAATTTTTAAGTCTGAAGTAAAATCTCTTCCATGTCTGACATATGTAAAAATATTGGATAAAGCCTGGATTATGTCCTTTAGTTCAGAAATAATATCCGTAGAATGTGATCCATTTGAGGAAAGAAAGGATTAATAATTAATATAGAAATAAATAAAACCATGTATTGACGCTCAAAATCTGTATACAACTTTTAGTAGGTGTCGTGGTTTAAGCCCAGTCAGCCACGTATTTCGCTCACTCACTCCCCCTTCTTTCTTCCCCTCTCTGCCAGAAAGGAGAATTGAAAGAATGCAACTCCCACAGGTTGAGATAAGAACAGTTCAGTGGCTAAGGTATAATATAAACCACTGCTGCTGCCACCAATAATAATAGTGACAAGGAAAATACAAAGAAAGAGAATACAACTGCTCACCACCGATACCCAGCCCGACTGAGCAGTGCACCCCTTCTGGGTCTTTGCCCTCCTTTTTTTACATCCTGAGCATGATGTGCTGTGGTGTGGAATACCTCTTTGGTCAGTTTGGGTCAGGTGTTCCGTTTCTGCTTCCTCCCAGCTTCCCCTCCTCCCTGGCAGAGCATGAGACTCAGAAAGTCCCTGGTTAAACCAAACATTCTAAGCTGTAATTATAAATACTGGTGTTATCAGCACTGTTATCAGGCTGAAAGTCAAAACTACAGCGCTGCACCAGCTACCAAGAAGGAGAAAAATGACTGCTACTGCTGAACCCAGGACAGTAGGGACAATGCACCACTATAAGCAAGCATGCAAACCAAAATATAATGGTTGCTTCCAGATATATACCATAAAAATAAAGCTAGTAAAAGGAATCACTGAGGGCTAAAAGAGGACCAAGAAATATCTAGGGATAATTTTATATATGAAAACAAGCACATGCACAGTAAAGCAACAAAGTTTGAGATTACTCGCTAGGATTGAGATGGTTTTGGAAAGGTAGATTAAAAGGTATTTGCACAATGGATCCCAGATAGAGAAGCTGTATTTTATATAACTTTACATTTTCAAAGAAATCATGAAAAAAAGCATGGGAATGACCAAATATACTCTGTATAATTTACAGACTTACTACTTCTTGTGCAGAATTGTGTTACTGGAAGAAAACTTACCACATGTGTACAAACTCACTGGACTATATCAGATTCCCTCAATTTCATAATCTCTTTAGGTTTTGTCAACTGTGAGCATCTTGTCTACAAATAGAAAAAATGACCCCCTAAACAGGAGGCTGGAGTAAAACTTACCAACACTTTCACTTTGCATTGACTCCTGGCTATGCAAATCTTATCCAAATTCTATGTATTCAATGAAAGCAGAACAAAGGCATGTAAAACCAATTGAGAGTTTTGTGGTATAAAACATTAAAAGTGTGCTATTTGGGAATCTAATAACTATGGTGAATAATACCATTTTTCACTGTAATTTTTTACATTAATTTAGAAATTGCTTTATGACATAGCTTGCACAACTGGAATCTGATGCTTTCCAGACACTTAGTGCAACATGCTATTGTTCAAAATACAGTATGCGTCACTGCCCAGACCTACCCAAAACTCCATGTGAGAGATTCATGTACTGTTACATCTCTGTGTCCCTGAGGGAACCACTGCATACCAGCCCTGAGCAGAGGAACGGTCCCATTCAGGTCGGTGATGCTAACACAGGCATGACCTCTGTCTTGGGAACTTATCTTGCCCTGGGCCGGACTATGCTCCCTCCTCCTGCTTTTCCACCGCCATCTGTCAATAAAAGCCAATAACACTTTGATCCACTTGCTTTGTTTTGCTGGGTCACTTTCTCAACAGAAACTTTTCCTTAAAATTTTGTCCAAGTTTTTACTTTCTTCTCAAAGACCATAATGCTCCATGTAAGTATGGGAATTGTGCCCAGCAAGAATGGAAACCTTAAATGCAAAACAACAAAGAAATCCATGTTTTTCTACCAGTTATGTTAAGCCTTTGCTGTCCACTTTGTCCTTTGCAAGTAATTTCCCTGAATTGTTTTTTTGTTGTTTTGAAATTTATGCATATTGTATTCAAGCTAGAGATTGCCTTGCATGTCAGGTGAGGATACAAATTGAAATCTTGGACCAAGAAGTGAAGTATCCCTTAGAAAGTTGTAAAAACAACCTCAGTGAGCACTTGGTAAAGCAATCAGTATCCCAAGATGAAGCATACAGCAAACACAGAGACCTTAGCCTTTCTTGTTTTTGATTTACAGCAGTGTTGGAAAGTAACTTAACCAGGTTCCATGGGGCTCTAAGAACAGTTGAGTCAATGCATTATTTAAATTGTTATGGATGTCAATAAGATTAGCAATTTGATGTTGAGATCTGCAGAGAAAGGTGAGTGTGTTTTTTGAAGCTACTGGAGAAATCAGTGAGGTCCCACTGAGTCCCAAATCCTTATTACAACAGCTATGAAATAACAAAGCAATTATCTGTTTTCTGAGGCAATAGGCACCAGCATTCTGTTCAGTTCAGCAAAACAACTGGTGCACCAACGTCATATACAATTGTATATTCCAGTATCAGGTCTCTTATTGAGTGCTAATCATTTTTTATTGGTGAAATGATGTCAGATCAGAAATGTTCATTAGAAAAATGGAGTTGCTATTACACTCCTGACCTGCCTACTGCTCATTACCAAGGTAGCTGTGCATCTTTCATGTAAATTAGAATGACTAGTAACCACTTTAGAAGAATTCACTCTAAAATAGTCTAGACTAAAAAGCAAGAAAATAAGCACAGAATTTCCTGTAAGAAATGTTGTGATGTTTTTGTTTGGTTTTAATCCTATGGAACTACAGCCCTCTTGTGCTTTTGGAAGTATTACAACTGACTGCTTTAATAAAATAATGGCAAGATATTAGGCATTCTTCTTGTAATCCAGTTTATCCTTTTCTTCAAAGCAATTATATTCTAAAATCTTCAATATAATCTACAATCTTTGTCATTCTGTATCCACAAATTATTGTTTGAAGTGTTCATAGGTACATTTATTTTGCTGAGCTAGGGCTAGAGAGAAAGGAGAGACAGATTTGCTGAACCTGCTGTTCTCATTGTCACATGGATTTCTGCAGAGGTGTGATAGGCCAGATCTTCTTTAATCTTTCAGAGACCGGAATAGATCCACTGCATGTTGCTACTGCAATTGTAAAGCAGGTCATCAAATGAAGCTGAATCTTTAGACTAATCCAGCAGTTGGAACTTCAAACTTGCTAATTTTTTTATTTATTTTTTTTTAATGTAAATGAAATTCTAAATTATGGAGGACCTCACTGAAACCTCACAGATAGTCCTGAATTCACAGCAGTGTAAATACCCTGATGTCAGTTCACCTTTCACAGCAGCCAAGTGTTTGGTAGAAAATTCCCTGATGTCAAAACACCCAAGTTTTGCAGAAAAGAAGATATATAGTCATAATAATATTGTTAATAATAATATTGTATTTCTTACTCATGCATCGCAGATGAATTTCTTGACTTTTGGGACTCAAGGATGTTTTGGAGGGCAATGGGCATTTATTTCATTCTTTTACAGGGGGTGGGAACACAAAAAAAACCACAACTGTTTAAAGCTTCTGTTCTTCAAATATAGTAGGACAGGAAATCTTTCCCCATTCTTGTCTTCCCATGTGCTTAACAGTGTAATATGGAGCCCCCATGTTCAGATGAGAGTAACAAGAATTTGTAAGTTTATCCCTGTGACTTCCATTGAACAGATGAAAATTATACAGTACATCTATTCCCACAGGCTCTTTCATGCACATCTCTGATACTCATTACTATCGTAAGTGTTCTGAACCATATGTATCTGTAGAAGGCTCATGGACATTTTTAAACTTGGCTAGGGATGTGAAAGATAACAGGAGGGGATTTTATAGCTACATGGTGAATAAAAGACAGACCAGAGACAACGTAGGCCCTCTCTGGAAGCCATCAGGAGAATAGACTACCCTGGTTTTGGAGAAGGCTGAAGTTCTTAAAGACTTCCTTGCCTCAGTCTTCACTGGCAAATGCTCTGATCACACCACCCACGTCTTGGAAGGCAGATGCAGGGACAGTGAGATTGAAGACCTTAGGCCCACAGTAGGGGAGGATCTGGTTCAAGACCATCTTAAGAACCTGAACATGTACAAGTTCATGGGACCTGATGAAATCCACCAGCGGGTCCTGAAGGAGCTGGCAAATGAAGTTGCTAAATGACTGTCCATTATATTCGCAAAATCATGGCACTCAGGTGAAGTTCCCGACAACTGGAAAAAGGGAAATATAACCCCAATTTTCAAGAAGTGGAAAATGGATGATCCAGGGAATTACAGACCAGTCAGTCTCACATCTGTACCTGTAAAAATCTTGGAGCAGATTCTCCTGGAACGCATGCTAAGGCACAAGAAAAACAAGGTGGCTAGTGACAGCCAGCATGGCTTCACTAAGGGGAAATCCTCTGTGAACAATCTGGTGGCTTTCTATGGTAGGGCTATGGAACCAATGGACGGGGGTAGAGCAGTTGATGTCATCTATCTGGACTTGTGCAAAAGGTTCAACTGTCCCACATGTCATCCTTATAAATTGGAGAGGCATCAATTTGATAGGTGGACCACTCAGTGGATAAAGAACTGGCTGCATGGCAGCACGCAAAGAGTTGTGATCAACAGCTCAGTGTCCAGCTGGAGACCAGTAATGAGTGGTGTCCCTCAGGGATCGGTGTTGGGACCGGTTTTATTCAATATCTTTGTTGTTGACATGGACAGTGGGATTGAGTGTGCCCTCAGCAAGTTTGCCGATGACACCAAGCTGGGTGGTTC
>JANRGW010051965.1:13739-27893 GCA_024733675.1 Psilopsiagon aymara | reverse complement strand
CAGGAGCAGAGGGAAGAAAAAGGGGGAAGTGAGTGAACAAACTGCGTGGCTGATTTATGGCTTAAACCACGACAATCGCCCTTACATTTAAAAAGATATTCTTTAGTTCTAGCTTGGCATGTTCAATGTTACCTTCAAACCACTAAAGGGCCCTTTAAAGCCTTTTATGATCTTCTTATGAAAACAATTATTCCTTGTTATCAATTACTTGTATGCTTGATTTTTAATATTCTTCACATATAAATAAGTGCCTTTAGGCCTTTTGCATCCCTTCTCTTTTTCAGTTTCTACTAACACGAGCTACCTGAATGATATCTCATTGCACACAATGCCTTACATAGAGGTGAGGTCCATTCCTTAAGTCTAGTCAGTGTTCTTTTGCTTTGCGCTCCTTTCTATCACAGCAGTTCATCATAGAGATGCTGTACTGCATATTAAGTAGACCATTGACTATTTTCGGAGTCACCATTTTCTCTATATCATCTCCACTTCTATACATATACCACATTACACTCAAAAAATCAAAAATTTGCATATTTTTTTTTTTTTTTACTGCCTATGAACAAGGTTTAATCTTTTTTAATGTCAGATCTTCCTTGTTTATAATTCTGAAAAACATTTGTGCCATTCTTTCATTTTTGCCTCTGCAATTTTGAATTATTTTCTTAATCACTGATGACAATCATTGAGGAATGCTATCAACTCCTATAAAAACACTGATTTGGTAACCATCAGTTCCTGCTGATTTTCCCCATGATGCCTACCTGCCCTTCATAGGCTACAAAAGGCTTGGTTTAATTTATGTCACTGCACTGGGTGATTAGTTTTTTGTCAGTGAAGTATGTATCATGGTATTGTTATCCATGTATCTGAAAAAGAACTTGAAGCAAGAAAAAGCTTTAAAAATTATCTAAAAAGTGGTTGCAGGAGCATTTTGAAAAGCAAAATCCTAAAAGCAAGGATAATGAAAATCTTTTTAAAGCATGCAGAAAAATATCAGCAAAGTAAAGAAGCCTAATGGAGACATTTCGCATGCTTTCCAAAGATGCATCTTCATAGTGCATTCATTAGAGTTGGGAAACGATTTCTGAATTTCATTGTTCCAATTAATTCTTTCAGGGATATTCCAAATCTAAACTGAAAGTGAGGCAACTCATATTTTGCAGCATGAGTGTATTTTCAGCCAGCTACAGAGCATGCAAAGGCATATTGGAAGTCAGATACTTCTTTCCTTATCCCACATAAACTACAGTTTCCAAAGTAACACATCCATATTCCTAAGTTTTATGCATTTTTCAAATATGCCTGGCAAATGTAATGAATATTCCTCAATCCTTGACATTTTCCTCTTTCTCTAAATAACCTGGTGGAACAGTATTTGGACTTTAAATTACCTTTGAAGGACAAAATTTGCAACCTCTCTCCCTAGCTGTGTGTCATATTCCTCAGTACTGTAACCATGGAGAATTTCTCAGCTGCCTAATGAAAGTTTTCTCAACAGGCCTGATGCTGTGGTGTTGATACCAATGTCAATATTCCTTACTGTGATATCAGAGCCTACATGTACAAGGTAACGATTACAAAGTGCTAAAAGAAAGTTATTTTAATGTGACACCTTTTTTTCTTTTTTTCCTTTTCAGAATAAGTCTTCTTTTCCCATTATTGCCTTTTCCTTTGGCAGAGCTCTGCAGCAAGTATTCTTTTGCAGCTACTGAGCAATTTTCAAATCAGAGCTCCTGTTACTACAACCAGAGCGTCAAATTGGTTCATTATATTCCAGACACTGCAATCACTCTCACCTTTGTCTTTCATAGTTTCTATAATTTAATCCAAATGCTTTTAGTCTCTCTTTTTTTTTTTTTTTTACCTTTTTTTTTTTTTCTTTTTTTTTTTTGTACCATTCCATTCTAGGAGCTGCTTAGGAGTTGTGTGACTGGGGAGCACTGTTGCTGACAGGGACTTGGGGGTCCTGGTGGACAACCAGCTGAACATGAGTCAGCAGTGGGCCACTGCAACAATAGAGGCAAACTGGTAAAATAGATCCTTGGCAGCAGACACAGGGGCATTTCAGCAAACACAGGGGCATTTCTAACAGCTGTAGACGTGTGTTCATCCCACTCCACGCAGTGCTTGGCAGGATGCACCTGAAGTACTGTGTTCAGTTCTGACCCCCATATTTCAACAAAAACACAGAGTGTGGGTCCAGGGGAAGACTACAAAGATAATCAAAAGGATGGAGGAACTATGTCTTTTCTCCTTGGATAAGAGAAAGCTCCTTGGATAAGAGAAAGCTCAGAGAGACCTCAATATAGTATTCCAGTGTTGAAGTATACTTCAGGGGCACCTGCAAAGAGAACAGAGGCTCTTTCTTCACAAGGAGCTGTGTGAAGAAGAAAAAGGGTAAGACCTACAGGTTACACAGGGATAGGCTTCAGTTCAACATAAGAAAGATTTTCTTTACAGGAAGAGCAATCATTTGCTAGAACACCCACCCTGGAGATGTGGTAGAGTCTGCATGACTGAAGGTTTCCAAGTTGCGATTGAACAGCATGCTAGATCATCTCCTTTCCTACAAATGATTTGACCAGATGATCTTTGGAGATCCCTTCCAACCTGTACATTTCTATGGTTCTATGATTTTATGATTATTGTCTGTTCGTTGATCTAGAACCTGCAGGTTAACTGCTAAGGAACATCAATGAATGGATGCAGCAGAGGCACAGCTAAATTTTAAATACAAGAAATGGGAAGTGCAAAGTAATGACACCTTCAGAAATTCTAATACATTTGTGGGAGCAAAACACGTTCACAGATACAAAAGCAGGCTACCAGATTTAGAGGTATAGTCAGTGTGCTATTGTTTGTACTAAGAAATGTAGGGAAAAATTGTTAATGTTTTCTTAAAGCAACATATCCTGGAACCTTCGGCTTATATTTTAATTTTTAGTGGCAAAAAACCCAAGAAGAGATCAAAATCTAGCTATATTTTCAGGGTTTTGCAAAAAAAGAAAAGAAGACCCAAAACACTAACCACCAAGCCCCAAAAAAGCATTAAAAACCCCTGAAAAGGTAGACCCTGAAATGCAGTCATGTCTCATCCTTATGCACAGGGCAGCTGGTCATGCTTTCCTTCTTTCCTTTTTTTTTTTTTTTTTTTAATTTATCACTTGATTTTTTTAATATATATGGTTCTCTCACTGAGGACCTTACATTACCTGCATTACTGCCCAATTTATTTGTGCTTAAAACACAATTGCTCAGCCACGCTTCCATGTCAAATGTTTACTTTTTTAAATTCCACTGTATTTCTCTGAACACTAATCTCCCTATAATTGAAAAAAATACACAACCTTCTTCTCTGCTGTGATAAGGTAGAGAGAACTTTTAAATTCTTTTGAAAAGAAAGACCTAGTCCAGTACCTTTAGGAAACCAATAACACTTGTGCTGGCTTTGGCTGAGTAGAGTTAATATTCTTTATAGTAGACATTATGGGGCTGTTTTTTTTTTCCTTTGTGCTGGAAACAGTGCTGGTAATTCACTCATAAAGGGATATCTTCATTGTTGCTGAGCAGCACTCACACGGAGCCACCTTCTATTTCACTCCTCACTCCACCCAACCAGCAAGGAGACAGGATGCACAGGAAGCTAGGAGAGGACACAGGCAGGGAGGCTGAACACAACTGACCCAAGCGATACTGCACACCATATGGTGTTATGCATGTAAAGCTGGGAAAAGAAGGAAGGGTGAGGGTGGCATTCAGAATAACGGCATTTTTTCTTCCCGAGTCACCATTACTTGTGATGGAGCACTGCTTTCCTGGAGATGGCTGAGCACATGCCTGCCCATGTGAAGTGGTGAATGAATTTCTTGCTCTGCTTTGCTAGTGTGCGCAGCTTTTGCTTTGTCCATTAAATTGTATTTATTTCAACCCATGAGTTTTCTCATTTTTGATTCTGTTCATCCCACCAGGGGAGAGTGAACAAGCAGCTGTGGTTGCTTTGTTGCTGGCTGGGATTAAACTATGAAACAACTTATATGGAGAAAAATACACATTGCTTTCTTTATTTTTTCCTTTACTGGTTTGTTAGAATAGATCAAACTCATCTTAAAATTCTTTAAAGAAAAAATCCAAACAAAATAAAAATTAATTTTAATATCCCCAGAGTTCAGGTAATTTACTGTATCTTCAGAATTATTTCTTTACAAATGAAAAAACATTTGTGTGGTTTTATACCTTAGAATGAGTTAATTAATTTCAGCATTGTAAGCTTGTTTAACTCTAACCAGTTGTTCTATAATACTGCTCGATCCCAGTGGGCAAACCAGAGAGATGATGCTCTGAACCCACCTTGTATATATCACAGAAAAATAATTTTGATTCTTTTTTTTTCAAAGGATCTGTAGTCAATTCTCCTAAAAAGCCATAAATTTAGCACAGCAGTAAATTAAAGATTGCAAGGAAAATTCCATTTTTCTTGACCTTTTTCCCTAAATGTCATCACATTGCTCTTTCCACAGCTATATTTGAAAAGGCAAGGTAAGTAAGACGTAAGGTAAGTAAGGAAAATAATATGCAAGTTAAAGAGTAGGGACATTTCTCACAATTCTTAGAGAAAAAAAAATCCTCAAATAACTTTCTAATGTATGAGTATAGTATCACTGTTATTTTTATAGTTGTTGTAGCTATCATTGTATGTATTGTAATTTTATTTTCATTAATATATAATACGTATTTTGTAAATAATACATAATACATATTTTTTTTTTAAATAATATAGAATACCTATTTTTTTCACAGAAATAGAATCTTATGTCACAAAACATTTTCTGGCGCTTGCATCATGAGCAGTTAGATCACTCTGTGGAAAGTTTGTTATGTGGCCTTTTAATTTCAGAATTTGTTTTCTGACTTTTCATTTCTTGGGACTGAATGGGAGCCCTGTGATTCAAACCTGCATGAAAACAGAACAGAGACATCTCATCTAGATAGGTGTACAGTTTGATTTCTCTTCAATGATATGAGGACAAACATATGCTTCATAAAGGGAAGATAAACATTTCAACATCATCTCTGTAACTCAGGGAGGCTGAGGGCAGAGAATATGAAAGAAAGACACAAGATGTTGGACCTTCTTTCTTTGTGCTGTCAACTGGAGCATTTCTTGGAAGTTTTCTGGAATGTATAAAGTACAGGGGGTCAATGGGAAGGTAAAAAAAACCAAAATAACCATTTTTAATTTTTTACATAGAACTCTTTCATTAAGGAATTTTGCGAGATACGAAAGTGAAATGATAGGTGCAACATTCTGTCAGCACTCACATCTGACAATTAGCTGATTGTCTTTAGGAGTTGAAATGGGTCATATAGGGGCATCTCTGAAGATATTTCTGTCAAACACTTCTGAAAAGATGCAATAAAAGTGTTGAAACTTCATTTAAAATAGCAACTTTTCCTGACCACTACAACTCTTATACTTCTGGCCAGGATTCTGGCCACAAATGATTGTATTTAGAAAACAGAATAAAAATACCTGGTAGATTGCAGAGCTTGTGTGGTTGCCTAAAGGTTTACATTGACATAGAATCAGTTAGAAAGAAAGGTCACATATGTCATATTATCTCTAACTGTCTTGTTTAATGAACTTAAAGTCATGATGAAAAAATTCTGTTCGTCACAACATAGTATTAACATTTATTTTGCATAAAGATCAGCAGAAATAGAAAATGTCTTATTTGTACGGAAAATGTCTTGCTGAAAATACCCGATTGCTCTCAGCTGTTTTTTAGAGTACTGTACAGTGATTTTAAATAGACAAAGTCTTTGGCTAATGTGAAGCACAAAAAATTCTCTTTTGGTAAGTAAAATTAGATCAGTTTATAGCAGACAAGTTTGTGTGTTTCGTTTAGTTCAATTTTGTTTTGGGGTTTTGTTTGCTTGTTTGGGATTTTTTGTTTGGTTTGTTTTTGTTGGTGTTTTTTTTGTCCTTTTCCCCCCCCCCCCCCCCCCCCTTCATTCTGTCAAATTTAGTGATTGTTTCAAAGTATTTCAAGGATACAACCATGTACAAAATGGGTATGAAGCATTAGACATTAGTTCATGGTTTTTTTTTCTTAATAGTTCTAATTATTCACCTCAAAGTGCTTTATACATGTCAGTAAATACAGTAACACTTGTCACAGTTGCATATGCTGGTATTTTACATGGACTTATGGTGGGTTAGAGGAAATGTTATGAAACTGACGGTGGAATATACTTGCAGGTGTTTGGGACTCTCCTTGTAGAAGAGTCTGTCTTAAATCATGTAATCTCAACACCTCACCTAGAACTTCAAATGCCATTGTTAAAAAACAGTAGGAGAGAGGATAAAGGTCAGATGAATGTGCTTTATACCATGTCTTTGTTCATCTTCTGGGCCCCTGGGTGATCATTCTTCTGCTCATACTTTTCTTGTTTGCTTGTTTGCTTTTAATTCATCATGGCTTTATCTTTCTTCTATAAATCCAAGTAGCTCAGAAAAGTGAGAGTAGGAGAGGGGCAGGAGTGTGGCAGGAAGAAGGGAGAGAAATCCAAAAGGACCTATAATCCATAGGATGGCAAACCTCAGATAAAAAAGCAATATTCTTAACAATGACTATCAGGGTCAAATGACTATCAAAATACTGGTTTTTTTAATGAAACAGTATTTTTTTCCTAGTTTAAAAATTTATTTCTGGGCCTATTGCATTATCTTTTTAGTCTCTTTAACTGGCTAATGAATTAAACTTGTTATTTCATCTTTCGGTTGTTTCCACTACCATTGTTGAGGGCTGGTAGTTACCTGAAACAGTAACTGAAATTGTTTGAACTTCATCTTAATTAGATAATTCTGTGGCTGATACGAATATGTTGCTCTTTAAACAGCAACGATAAAGCTGAAATCCCATTAGAAAAGCCAGTGTGTCATGTAAGTGTTTTTAAAGAAAAGAAAATTTAACTTTATTTTATAAAATATGATCTGCACTTACCTTGATGAACAAATTTGGTATAGAGGGAGAAAACACTTCTTAAATTCTTAGAATTAAGGAAACTAGTTTAAAATGTCCTGTCTAGAACAAAGCAAGTACAGTCTAATTTTAAGTGTGTTAGAACATCTTGGCTTAAACAAAGTAAACTGTATAAAGGGAAATAGACCCTTCAAGAAACCTATAATACTGCTAACACATGCTTTCCATCTGACGTTTCACTGGTATAGTTGTGGTATGGAATTTAAGATTCTGGAGGATCCAGAGCACAGTTACAAAACAGCTGTGAGATAGAAAGAAATGCTCTGGGAAGAATTACACATATTGTAAGCTTCATTCATGAAGGATAAATAAAGCCTTCAAGTTGTCATGGGAGTGTATTTTCAGTTCTTGACAGAATTCAGCTCCCAAGTGTCACTCTTCACTTTACAGATCTGTGCCTCCAGGTCCCTTTCCTGAATACATTAAAATAAAAATACGTACTGCTATGAACAGCTAACAGGTTTGAGCTCTCCCTCTATCTTAGCAGAATAAAAGGCTATGTTCAAGGTCAGAGAAGAGCTGAAGAACAGCCTCCTGTGTGTGAGATGCTGCTGGTATTCTCAAGACAATACCGAGGCAAAAACATGCTGTAATCTGGCTTTGACCTTGTACATAGGCTTGGTCTGGCTCAAAATATCCAACAGTCGTGATGAAAATCTAATGCCAGAATGAAACTGATCACAAGTGTGCGTGTGTATGCGTGTATATAGTATAAGTGCATGTATAAGTGAAAAAGATAAAATTAGATGTCCTTCAAACAGCAAGGGCTGTTACAAACCATATTAATTCTCAGCTTTCCCAGGAATGCAGTCTGTCCCTCAGTTACTGGCAGATGCACATTTTCACATTTTCTCTGCCAGTTTCTCTTCAGAAATATGGCCCCGAAATAGCAAAGAACTGTGTTTCTAGTAGGTGTTATGATTTTTTTATTGGCCAGAGTGGATATCTAAACAGGAGCTTGTCAATTCATATGGGAGCTATCAGGTTGCAGGATGCTAATGGATCAACCGGGAAAGTAAGCTTTATTCCAAGATGGATAGTATGTGCCAACTTTATCTGATGAAATATGGGTGTTCACTTATCCAGAGAAGTCCTTATTGCAAGAAGAAAACTTCATGTTTCCTTTTCCAGAAGAAAAATGCTTTGCAGCACTTCAATCAATAATTTGGTTCACGTCACTTTGGAGAAAACTTCAATCAGAGGACAAAGCAGAACAACAGGAGTCATTAGTTCTCACCTTTTATTTCCTTAATGGTAGTGTAGCTTTCTGAGGAATTATGCAACCAGGAGAACTAAAGTTTACCTCCTTAATCCACAAAAGAAACAGACTGGCACTGAATGGCTAGAAGGGACACTAATAGCAATTTATGGCCTCCTCATTTGTCATTTGATGTGAAAAGTCCTAAAGAAGGTGAATTTCAGTTGCATATTCAGACAACTGTATGAAACAGGTATTTTAAACATTTTTTTTCTCTTTGGTCGAAAAGTCACACCTTTGTAGAGTACCTGACTTTATATCCATGCAAAAGTTCTCCTTATAAAGAATATAATTGTTATTCAATTATTCACCATAATTTTCAATTCATGATTCCCATCTGTTTAGATATGCATGAAAGAGGAATAACTTGTCAGGGGTTGGCTTACTTCATCTTTGCAGAACCATTCATGCAGCAGAGCCTACAAGCCTTATCTAGGTGTGTCTTCAGAGGAAATGCAACTACAAAGAAATTTCCATTAGTGTTTTCTTCAGCAAGTCTGGGCATGATGTTCAGTTTAATTTTAGACCACCAGTTTTAAGAAGCCATCAGAAACTGGAGCAATCTCCTTTTCGATGGTTGCGACAATTCCAGTCTATGGTGACTAAGATGCTTTGCCCCCTGTCACAATCCTATACCACCTTCTAGTCTAGAATGTGAGAAGGAATCCTTGGAAAGCAGACTATCTTCCAGGGCAGACTGAAGGTATTTTTAGCTATATTAGTGTTCAAACATTTAACACAAACATTCCCACTCTGTCCCCTTTAGCCTCCCACTTGTTTTTCAACCACTGACTTCTGTTCTGTTTTAGTTTGATTTGGAGTAAACATTACATCTGCAGGGATAGTTGTTACCCTGTGCTGTCAGCTGGCGGTTAGCTGACACTGAGACACTGAGAGCCTTTCTAAACTCCTATATGTACCTCTCCTGCATGAGAAATGAAAACAGAAACATCACTGACACAAGCAGCAGGGAGATGTATCAGCATATAGCAAGTGAATAACGAGCAAGGTCAGCTGCTGTCAGATGGGGCTTTGCACATGCCCTCAGCCTTCTGATATACTCAGACTGAAAAATCTATGGGATCACAGGTCCTGCAGCTCTAGCCCTCATTCTTGGATTCTCTCAAAAGTAGCACAACTACCCCAAGGCAACACAAAGAGAGTTTTACTGCAGAAGTGACAGACTCTTTGAATGAAAGGGTAAACCTGGGGGTGTCTTGGTACATGCTGGAAGAAATGAGGACATTTTAGGACAAGAGGAAAGGGGGTTGCAGAATGGCAATATTTCTGAATTTGTTGTACATCCTATCTCTGTCCCTTTCTCTTTGAGAATTCCAAACATGCAATGTTCCCAGACCAGTAATTTTTCACTCAGGAAAGGTGAAAATCTGGATTCACCTGTTGAGGATGGGGTCCAGCTGTTTTCAATGCGACATA
The DNA here is from genome assembly GCA_024733675.1 of Psilopsiagon aymara. Lineage (NCBI taxonomy): Eukaryota > Metazoa > Chordata > Aves > Psittaciformes > Psittacidae > Psilopsiagon > Psilopsiagon aymara. The sequence goes on along the minus strand of JANRGW010051965.1, from coordinate 18,152 downwards.
GCTTGGGGATGAGGTAGTGTATTGTGTTTGCATGGTGAGGTTTTGATAGCAGGGGAGGTTACAAGGGTGGTTTCTGTGAGAAGCTGCCGGAAGATTCCCCCATGTCCAATAAAGTCAGCACAAGCCAGCTCCAACATGGGCCAGCTGTTGGGCAAGAGTGTGCTCACCTGCAATGGTGGGAGCACATCTGGAATAATATAGTCAAGAAGAGGAGAAAAAAAATCATGTATAACGGCAACTGTAGGAACTGTAGACAGAGAAATAAAATGCTGTGAGAGCAACAGCCCTGCACAGTCAAAGATCAGTGCAGAAGTGTTGGAGGAGGTGCTCCAAGCCATGGAGCAAGAATTCCCCTGCAGTCCACTGTACATGGGGAGACAGATGTGCTTCTGCCTGGAGGTCCACACTGGAGCAGATTCCACCATGCAGCTCATGGAAAACAGAGTCCTTTTTATGAAATTATTATAATCTGTTAAATAACTGCCTTCTCTGTTTGTATGTAATTTATTCTATACCAGCAAACACTGCTTCTTACTCAGAAGAGAGCAGCTGTCAATAAGAAACTCAGGAATGTGAGACACAAAGAGAAATTCCTGGAGGATATCAAAAAGCAAACCTTAGGATGAAAGATGAGAAAAAAGACCAGGAAGCAGCCCTTCAGGAAGAGGATATCTTTAATGTATTGACATAGTAAGAAAACCATTGACGGGAAAGTTTTTGAAGAAAATGGTAATGACAGAGATGGTTGGGAGAAGAAAAGAGGTAATGAAATCAATGTATGAGGTTTTATCTGTAAGTGTTCAGGGAAATAAAGTTCGGATATAAAGTTTAAATTGCATTATGAAATATCTCAATGAAAAAAAAAAATGTGTTTTGATTTTTCATTGTAAGAATATGAGGGTTTTTAGGATATACATGCTATTTTCTTTTTATTTTCTTTAATACGCACCATTATTTGTGTTAAAAGATATCTTGCTTCCAGTGCCTCATGTGTTACCATTAACAATTATATTTTTTATTTTAATTTACCGATATGTTAAATACATTCACAACTGCTTATCTTAAATTTTGTCATTGACTTTTTTCTTTTCTTTTTTTTAGCGTAACTTCAATACTTTCTGCCCTTCACTTTCTCAATGTATGAGTAATGGTTTGATTTCCTCAGGAAATATCTGTAAGAAAAATTTTATTTTCTGAGCTTTTGACCAGGGACTGACTTTTTTTGATGTAATCCCAAGGTGCCAAGAGAGCAAGTCACAGAGGTATAAGATGCTTTCCATAGATACAGAAAGTGCTCATCCATCGCTTCATGTGTTTGAAGTGCATCCACTCTTTCTTGTAATTTTATTTCTTTTAAGACTAATGCCTTGTCAGAATGCCATCTCTTCCAAATTAAACCCTTTTTGACTAACAAGTGAAATAAAAGCCTCTTCTATGGCTACTTTTCAAATACTTGTATCATATAAAAATTGCTAATTCCCCCCCCCCCCTTTCATTTGAAAACATGAATGGCAAAAGCTTTCTTTCTAAGGGCTGTTTACAACAGACAAGTTTTATTGGAGTAGCTCTTTGAAAGGTAAAAATGGCTTGAAAAGCCCAAGATAATGCTCTCAGCATGAAACCTGGGGCCATAAGTATGTGGAACAAGGAAGAAATTGTGTTAACAGTAGTTGAGAATAATTTTGCAAAGTATGGAAAGGAATATATCATCATTATAACTTGTAATAGTTGTGAAGTATGAATGTTAGGGTTATGCATTTTGTGTGTGTTGTTGATGGGTTTTGGCACCATTTTTAAAGGAACTTCACTCATTGTTCATGAATCATTTTTCATTGAAGTATAATCCTGTTAATGGAGTCCTGTGTAGCCAAAGGACAGCCTGCAGTTAGGAGCCAGTTTGCTTTGTGTAGTTCACTTTGAGACTATCCCTTTAGGACTGTTGGCCTTGAATCATGTAGTCTCAGTGTTTCACTGAGAGCTCCAAATGCCACTGCTGAAAACCAGGAGAGAGTATAGAAGTCAGATGGATGGATGTGCACTATGTCTTTGTTCAGGTACTACTCATTTACATTGTATATACTGAATTGTATACAACGTGTTATGCACACAGACGATTTCACACTGGTAGCTGGTAATTGCTAAGTCCACAATGATAAGTGATGGAAGTGGAAATGAACCCAAAATATTTTGACTCTGTTCATTAAAAAAAGCTGAAAAAAGCATATAAATTTGCAAAATAAGTATTTTAATAACCCATGCGTTTAAATGTGAAGGTTGCTAAATGGCATACATATTGGCTTAAATATGCAGACAACCGACAAATCTTTGTCCTCATAAATGCACCTGGCATTCAAGGAACCAGTGCTAGTCAGTCTTTTCAATACAAAAAAGCATGAATAGGACAGGGAATATATGACAGGACATTCTGGATGTCATGGATTAATGTCATCAATGCTCTTGATGTTTATGGCCGCATGAAAATGAATCTGAAATGTTTTATTATGGAATAGTGATGGAACAGCATTAGAGTGAGCAGGAAAATCTTCTACATATTATAATGCTGTTATAGCTGAGCAGTATTCAAAAATGACTGAAAATGGAAGCTGAAGTTACCTTTCCTAAAATTCTTAGTATAAAGAAGTATAACTTAAAAATCCTGCAATTGTGAGGAGGAAAAATCATTAATGACTTATTTTCTTACATCTGCCTGCTCAAGCAAATTACATTGTAATAGCAATAATATAGTTCTAAAGTATTGCTACCATCACAGAACTGATAGCTCAGGAAAGTTTTCGTGTCAGCTAAAATGTGCAATCTTCTAAATAAGTGTCAACCCATAAAAGAATCTCTTGTGTGGCTAAGTATTTTTTAATTTTTTTTTCCTGTATATATTGAAACAATGGAGGTTCTGTCTCTGTACTAACACTAGACTCAAATGGTTCTTGAGTCTCATGACTATTCCATTGTAAGTTTGTTTAAGGACTATTTCACAGTATGCAAACTGTAGCCCTTGTTTTCTGTAACACCTAGCGCAAGCCCCATTGGGGATTTAGGTGCATGTGTACAAAGGATTGAATGTCCAGCTTTACTATAGTACAATGTTGAAGGAACAGATATAGAAAAAGTTTTATGACATGTGAAGCAAAAATAAAAATAAGATTACCAAAAGACACACTGTTTAAGTAAGAACAGATATTATCAGAATGTATGTCTAAGCTCAGATTGTGTTACTTTCACAAAACTGGCTCTGTGGTCTTGATTACTCCCAGTTTATAATTTGCATAGGAATAAATAGATGCAAACCAAACCTCTAAATTTCTTGTGTTCAGCTAAATAAAGCAAACAGAAAATAGTTTTTCTACATGACAGTCCTGAAACTGTAAACAAAATTGAAGTGACAGATTCATTTCTTCAGAAGAAATTCACATTTTATTAATTCTTTTAGTGTTCTTTGGATGCTTAAAGTTAGCAGTAATAAGAATAGAAACATCAGGAATGATGGATTTTGTATAAATATTTATAAGCTAAAATATGAATTGTCTCAAGTCCTGTGGTTGGGACCCTTCAGTTGTTCAACTGGTAAGAGAGAAGTGGCCAAGAAAAGAGGTCTCAAGAACTCTCTTGTCTAGTGTTTATTGGTCCACCTGTTTCATTAGAAATCTATCTAATTTGTTGGGGTTTTGTATACTTTCTTCAGTGTTAGTCAGGAGCAGGTACTGCAGATGAACGCATAACAATTCAGTGATGAGTAAGTAGGGCATGATTTGCTCATTAGGAAAGATAATGCTACCTCCTATTATCACTTAGAAGTTACATTTGGAGTAAAGCATAAAAGTGTCACATAGTTTTTAATTCTGAAAACTTGGGTGAAATTGCAGAAATTTTCCCCCGAAGATCTCAGCATTTTATTTTAATTTTTTTTTTTTTTTTTTTTTTTAGTACAAGCACTTCTGTATCTTAGACTAACAACCTTGTCTGCGTGTTGGTAAAAGGCCAAAGTAGCTTGAAGGGACCATAGGTGTCTTGCATCTTGGGTGTAAATTTTTTCTCTGTGTATCCAGTACCTATCTGTGAAAACACTGCTATGATTTCTTGTGTCTTTCTAATCAACCAGAATAGCCTTGGATCAGAACAGTGTAAAACAACTTTAAGTATGGTACAACTGGGAGTACCATAGTACCCCAGTACTATAGTACCAGGGTATCATAACTTCTTATCTAGCTTAAAGCTGTGTGTCATGGGTTCAGAAGTAGCAGTCATTTTTCTCCATCTTAGTAGCTGGTACAGTGCTGTGTTTTTGGCTTGTGGCCTGAGAACAGTGCTGATAACACCAATATTTTTAGTTATGGCTCAGTGATGTTTGGTCTGGCCAAGGACTTTTGGAGCCTCATGCTCTGCCAGGGAGGAGGGGGA
>JANRGW010051965.1:0-13375 GCA_024733675.1 Psilopsiagon aymara | reverse complement strand
TTCTCCTTCCCATCCCTCCAGGAGCAGAGGGAAGAAAAAAGGGGAAGTGAGTGAACAAACTGCGTGGCTGATTTATGACCTAAACCATGACACTGTGCAAAGCTAATAAAGCTGCAATATCATCATGAGCAGGCATCTTTTTTTAGTGCAGTTGTTAAATATTTATTATTGCTCACCTCAGCAGCACCGAAGTACTGGAGGAAGCTAGAACCAGCTTTGTGTGAGAAAATCATAGATGACTGCCACAGCATCATGCATATGAAGAGTTTTGCCATCAGAAAGTTGTTTGCCTAATTTCCAAAGTGGCAGCTTGTGTTCATGAAACTGGATCATATTTGGTGTCAGATGACCTCTGTGAAAAAGACTCACGCTATCTTTTCTTCAAACTTTTATAGATCTCTACCCAGCAACCTAACTAGAGGGAGCTGTTTTACAAACACTTCCGTGTGAGCTTTTATCTTGAATGCATTCATAGAGGTTTCATCATGCCTGGATAGTAGTTCTGTGCTGTTGTATTTTGGCATTGCAATTTGGCATTGACTTGCCACATTGTATATGCACTGCAGCGCTCTATTCATTGACATTTGGTGAAGCCACCAAACAGATAAAGAGCTAGTGAACCAAAAACCTTGTTTGTTAATTATTCAAATGCTTTCTAAACTAGTTAGTCTAGGAAGAGTAGAGTGACAGAATAATCTCCGAGAATAAAAATGAGCCAAGATATGTTAAATGAAGTAGCAAGACTTTCTTTGTCTTGGCTAACAAAACCCTTTTTGTTTGTTTGTTTTGGTTTTGGTTTGGGTTTGTTGTTTTTTTGTTTGGTTTTTTTTTTTGGGGGGGGGGCTGCTTTCATTTGCAGATAAAACAACTGCATAAAATGAATCTACACTTGGAGATCACATTCTTGTTTTTTTCAGCAGAAAAAAGTCAGTGAGATTGCAGGGGGTTCTAAATGAGCTTAGGCATGTTATTCACAAGTGTGAATTTTTTTCCAGCTCTATTAAAAATTATCTCTTTTTCTTTTTCTAGAATTCATTCAAGTGCTGAATAAAAAATCATAATCCTGCATAAATCCACGCAGAGTGGAGTAAGATTAATGTACGGAAGAAACAGAGTAGGCTTAGATTTTAGAAAAAAGGTTTGAAGGAGCAAACACGCAGTCATTCATAAGTCTTAGCTATGTTCACATGCACATTCATATCTGTTCCAGATGGCACCTACCATCAGGCTTTACTCTTTTCAAATAAGCATAGGAAAACTTTGGTATCAGCCTCTCCATTTCTTCATTGTTTGTGTTTAAAAATTAATCTCACTATCCATGTCCTCAAAATAACAGCTAGAATTTAGAATCTAGTAGAAAGTGGAGAGTCTACAGAAAAAAAAATGTGAATAAATAAATGCAATATGTCTAAATGGAATTTTAAGCTTTTAGATTAAAAGATATGCGAAGATAACTCATGTCAGTTAAAATATCTGTGTCAGTGACACTATACCTATTAATTTTAGCTGAAGATGCTTTTCATAAATTACTTTCAGAAAGCTAAACTACATTCCTCTTACTATTAAAGGAAGAAGTTTTTCATATTTATTTACTATATATTTTGAAAGATACATCTGTACAGGCTGCATGCTTTTCATCTTACGTGTAAGCTACGCGTGGTAGTAGGTATAGGTCAAAAGAAATACTAGATTAAAAATCTCTAGGTACCAAATGACCTTTGTCCCTGCACATATCCATGCAAATGAGAACCCATCATTTTTCCAGAAATGAGGTATTATAGGTTCTAGCACTGACAATGAGAACTATTTTCTCAAAACAGATTTGTCCTTAGCATCTGCCCACAGTCCTTAGCCCTCTTAAGAAGCTGATGCAGCTTAATTTAACTGAGCCATTGAGACAAAAAAGAAAATGAATGGAGGACAAATCAAACAGCTGTCAGCTAGATATTCACCTGTTGACACACATACAACTTTTTAAACATAGTGGGCTGACCATTTTTATATTGCATGACTGAAAATAAACTGAATAATGAATTGAATACTCTAACCCAGCTCCGGGAACACTCCACTTTACCTCTTCAGCCTCATTCTCCATGCAAAGGGTGTGCAACACTTAGGAAGAAATTTAGTTATTAAGTTCAGCTAGTATCTTTCTTTGGTTAGAAGATTCTTCTAGGCAAAATGCTGATTCTTTTATACTTGGCAGGGATTTTGTCATTGACTCCATTGAGTCTCAGGTTTACATTTAATTCAGCTAAACAGAACTTTATTATAAACATTTCCGTGAGGGCACCACTGACATTTTTCAAACCTCTGTGCGTTAATTTATATACATATAGCAATATTTTACAGGAAAAAAAAAAATACTAATCTATTTTGTCCTTGTGAATACAGTCTTCTGCTACAGTAAAGTTTCAATTAGGCTACCGATACAACATACTGCAGTTGACATCAGTGACACTTTTCATGCTTCCAAACTAGTGACTGTTTAAACAGAAAACTGCTGTACTTGGAGCCAGACTTGATGGATGGATATTAATTTGCTTCCTATACGTTGCTTTTGTGAAGTATACAGTTACAAACTACTGATGAGATATTTGGATGTTGACCTTCTTGCTCTTCCTTAGGTTTTCAAAACTTATTTTTTTTTTTCTTTTATTTTTTCCCCTTTTTTAAAAATAAACAAGAATAAAAAAAGGTTTTATCTTGACATTTAACACCATGCTGAGATCTCTGAGCTTTTACCATATGTGGGTTCACCATGTGTTCAGCCTCAAACATATGCCTCTGAAGTCAGTCAGTGTAAGTTACTAACTTTAAGTTAAGCACCTGAATAAGGTTTGTAAGACATACCTTGCAAGAAGAAGCAATCCTTCTCATTTTGGGAATACGAAGTGTTTTATCTGACCTAATGTTGCAGTGATTAGTAAATGCAGAAAGCTATCTTCCTGGGGTGTAAAAGACTCTAGTATTTTTTTCATTTTTCATTACAGATTTGATATTTTTTTCTGCTGTAAGATCTCTCATTAGAACTTACAGTGTTGATCCACCTCTGTCTTTCAGCTATGTATGTAAAGAAAGTATATTCTTTTATCTTTTTTGATGAAAACTAAACAAATTCTCTTGTAAATGCTATATGCAGAAAACTTTCTACAGGAGGTTAGGAAAGCAGAAAAGCTACACAATTTCTCATCAGAGAATCTGCCAACTGCAGCTTTCTCTACACCTGTTGCCCATAGACCATGCTTTTTAACTGTGAATAGCCAATTTTCTCTAGAATCTCACCTCAGAATTATAGCATGCAACTGAAGTATTGATGTCCGTATTTTATTGTAGCAAAAAAAAAAAAAAAAGTGTAATAAAAAATAAATTACTGTAGCAGAAGACTGTACTTACAAGGACAAAGTAGATGAGTTGTTTGTTCTTGGGTTTGGGTTGATTTTGTTGGGTTTTTTTGTTTGTTTGCTTTTGGTTTTTGTTGGTTGCATTTTTTTTTTTTTTTTTTTTTCTTTACAAAGAATTGCTACAGGTGTATAAATTAAATTATCACAAAGACGTTTAAAAAATGTCAACAATACCTCCAGGGAAATGCATATAATGCATGTCTGAGTGAGCAGATATCTTGAAACAGTGATCCCTTCTTCAGTTCTTCAGTTCTGTAAAATGTCAGTGCAGATCTTCAATCACGCTCTTGACTATTTTGCTACCGACTCCTGGTACACGGGGACAGGAAGATCATATGGAAAAGCTCTGAAAGAAATGGAGTAACTAGTTTCTTGTGAGACCCCACTTGGAGTACTGTGTGCAGTTTTGGTGTCCTCAACATAAGAAGCACATGTGACTATTGGAGATGGATTCTACTTCAGGGACTGTAGTGAGAAGGTAATGGGGTAATTAGTTCAAACTTAAACAGGGGAGATTTAGGTTGGATATAAGGAAGAAATTCTTTAGGTGGGAGTGCTGAGGCACTGGAACAGGCTGTACATAGAAGTTGTGAATGCTCCATCTCACTCAGTGTTTAAGGCCTTGTTGGGCAGGGCCTTGAGCAGCCTTTTTTAGTGAAGGCATCACTGTCTATTGCAAAGGAGTTGAAACTAGATGATCTTCAGGTCCTTTCGAACCCTAACCATTCCATAATCATTCTATGATTAAAGTGACAAAGACAGTGTAAGTACTTCAGAGCAAACACAATGTGGTGATTGTCAGGGACACAAGGCAAGACATCTTTATTTTCCACAAGCCAGCAAACTCATCTCTAACTTTTCCAAAAATACTATTGTGGTGAAAATCTTGTAAGGGAAGTGGAAAATTGGAAGGGCTGAAGTGTCCTGCTCAAGAAGAGCTAAAGCAGGATCATCAGGGAAAATATTCAGAGAGATTGCTCCAAAGGCAAAATAAGGTGAATATTTATTCTTTCTCAGGCAGATTAGATGGTCCAAGGGAATTGTACAGAGAAGTCTAGAGTAGCAGTGCAAAGCTGAAGATCATTGAATGCCTCATTTTATTGTTATCTGGGTAATTATCTGAAACATGTTTAATTCCCTGATAATATTTTTTACACTGCTCCACATTCCTTAGTAATTACTTTGCCCTCAGTTTCCAGCCCTCAGTGTCCCATTTCAACCTGAAGCATGCTATCTGAAATCAGACTGAATGCATTCGTTTAAAGTGCTGGTTACTGCAATGCTTATTGAACATGTCAACAATGTTGTTAGCAGCAGAAGCAAAGAGATGAACAGTTTATAGGAAAGTGTAGAATAAAATACCGCCCATGAATGACTCAGTAAGGTGCAAAACAGAGCAAGTACAAATCATGTGTTGCAGATAATGATCCTGGGCATGAAAACACAATATGGAAAAAAAATCTTTCATTTGGCTTCTGTGCAGCTCATTTGCCCAATGGGCAGAAGGGTATTTGTAAGCAGAGTAAGAACAAACATAATCAAACTGTGTAGGTATTGGTGTAAAAATTTGAAACTGTAGTTTAGAAGGTGAATATATGAAGTATGAGTTCCCCGAAAAGCTCAGAAGAATTTATTTTTTACCTAAAGTTTTTAAAATATGTGTAAGGTTGTAAAAGCCCTTGGAGTTTAAAAATAACATGACAAAGTAACATAGCTTGTTTGACTGCATTATTTGACACCCCCCAAAGCAAAAGTTATTAAATTGTGAAATATTACCAGTAATGATAGTTTATATTTTGTATTAAATCATTGAATATATACAGTGAATAAAAAGTCCTCTAGTCATCCACTCAGTAGTTTTAAGTCTAGTAAAAATCCCAAGCCAGAACAGTAAACAAGTAAGGAAAGGTGTTTATTAGAATACAGAGCATGTAAATTAATGTGGAGTAAATAAAGATAGGGATTTAAAAGTGAAGGAATGTAGATGGCCATCAGGATACCTTCCTTTCTGAGATGAATCAACAAGAACCTTCTTCCCCTGGAGGCCTGAATTAAAAGTACATAATAGGTTAATAATGGTGGTCTCCAACTTCCTCATTTAGCTAACATTTACTCCATTAAACAATTAAAAAAAAAAAAAAAGGCATGATTATTTGACATGACTGACAGGAAGCAGAGGGCAAACAATAGCACTGGACCAGAACAGGAGATGTACAACAAGCCAAAAGTGAGTAATATTGGTAAGCCCATGTGGGAAGACACACAGTGCAGCTGCCTGCTGTGTGCTTACCTCTAGTTACTGCTATGAGTTTCTTATTTTCAGAAGTCAGACATGCAGAATGCAGATGAGTACTACAAAACTAGAACATGCCAACAGCAGAATTCATGAGAGGGAACGGGAAGAGGGGATATGGTGGCTGCTGCTGGGGCAACCAATGGGAACAATGGCCACAGAGTCCAGCTACTTGCCTATCCTGTGTGCAGCAACTGTGTTGGGTCACTGCAACGGCTCAGTGTAGGTAGGACTGCCATGACACCACCTTGAAGTCAAAAAAGATGGAGATCTTCTGATGATTACTACTATGTGAAGGTGGCTCTGCTTGACTTTGTCTTCTAGTGCCTTAGTCTGGCATTGCTACTTAGTCTGGCATGGTTGCAGAATGGCAGTACAGATTTTCACTGCAGCGCAAACAGAATGTTAACCCTTTTTTGCATTTGATTCTAGAACTACAATTTACAATATGAAAGAATTATAATTTTAAAAATTCTATAGTAAACTGCCTCACCATAAGATTTCCCTGCAGCAACTCTACTGGAAACCATTTTGACTTTTGCAGTCTAACATTAGGCGTCATTGGACAGTTTAGGAGGAATTGGAATGCACTCATTCATTAGAAGGCAATGTCTGAGGGATTCAGCTGATAAAGAGCAGATTTTGGTGAAACATAATTGCAAACATAATGAAACATAAATAGGCTGAAATATATTTACAGAAAAGACAAAAGTATGCACATTCATTATAAAAGATACCTAACCGTAAATAACTTAAGGGTCAAGACAAGAAACAAGGAGATGCATATTGTAATATGAAGATATGTACAGTGTGTGTCACAGTTTAAGTCCAGCTGTAACTCAGAAAAAACACGCAGTCTCTCTGTCACTGCCCCCCTTCCTTCCCTGGCTCCCGGAGGGATGGGGAGGAGGATTGAAAGAATGAAACTCTCATGGGTTGAGATAAGAACAGTCCAGTAACTAAGGTATAACACAAACCACTGCTGCTACCACCAATAATAATAATGATGAGTAAAAAGGAAGAAAATACAGCCACTCACCACTCACTGACCAGTACCCAGCCAGATCGAGCAGTGATCTAATCCTTCCAGGTAATTGCCCCCAGTTTAAATAGTGGGCATGATGTGCCATGGCATGGAATACCTCTTTGATTAGTTTGGGTCAGGAGTTCTGTCTCTGCTTCCTTCCAGCTTCCCCTCCTGCCTGGCAGAGCATAAGACTCAGAAAGTCCTTGGTCAGAGTAAACATTACTGAGCAACAACCGAAAACATCAGTGTTATCAGAGCTGTTCCCAGGCTGAAACTCAAAGCCACAGCGCTGTGCAGCTGCTAAGAAGGAGAAAAATTACTGCTACTGCTGAAACCACTGCTGGGTTCACCTACCGCGACAGTGTGACATCCCCAAAATGATGTATGGAGAACTTCTTTGGTCTGGGACTTCATAATTGTTGGTTCAACAAATATTATCACTGCAGAGAACCTAATGTTTGTAATTGTAATGGTCTTACCTGTCTTGCATTTTTTCTTTTTTTTTTTTTTTTTGAGGGGGTTTCTGGGTTTTGGGTTTTTTTTGTTATTTTGTTTTTTAAACTCTGTTTTTATGCATACTGGGAAGTGAAGGTGTCAGTAACAGAATTATTTGGTAATTTCTAAGGAATATGTCTCTTCAGACTGCTTGGTACTCTCCTGGAAGCTCTTATTTTGTGCCCACAGAGAAGTCCCCAGAGCATGGTTCTTCTCTGATACACCCCCCTTCTCTCCCATTGCCTGTCGTCATCTTGCCATGACATTTGAGATAGAAATTCTGTGGGTAGAAAAATCAGGCTGTAAAGGCTTCTTAATTGGCTCACCACAGAAATAAGTGATGTAATGTAATGCCGAATGACCATAACAAAGATATTCTGGCCTTAAGATCTAATGAGTATAAGAAAGGTGTAATGACCATAAGAAGATCTAGTGACTATAAGAAAGTGTAATGACCATAAAATCTAATAACCATAAGAAAAATCTTTTAAGTGGGCATTTTCAATTATTTAATTAATGAATTAATTAAACAAAAGTCAAACCGGTAATAACTTGGTGCTCACCTTTCTATTAAGAGTTAATGTATTTGCTTAATATTCAAAACTAGTTATTAAAATAAGAAAGAAATTGTATCAGACGAGACACAACCACTATAGCTCTTATTTGCTAAGTTTGCCATAGATAAAGTAAAAGCAAGGTGACTTGAATTTAACACTAACTAACTGCCCATATTCCTTGTTAGGCTTGTGTTACTGTACTGAACACTATTCTTCTGTGGTTTCTGAAGTAAAATCAGACTTTTTGCCAGTGGTGCTCATGTTAGAAACCATTCTATTCCCAAAATTGGTGTGTTTTGAGACTCTCCACCTGCTCTTTGCAGCAACACTGCTAATTGCAATCAACAGTTTGCATTTCAGAATGAGCAGTTCAGCATAAGCATGACTAAATCCTGTTTTCTTACTTTGACAGTGTTTTCTTACTTTGACAGTGTTTTCTTACAGAGTTGTCAGACTATGCTTACTGGCTGATAAAACTGAACTTAGATAGATCTGGGAGAGCTGTGCAGAAAGGATCAGCCTACCTCAGAGAAATTCCCCTCAAAATAATTTGTGGATATCAGAAACATCTACTCTCTTATAGCTATGAGGTATACAAATATACCAGGGTGAAATTAAACAGCTCCTTCATTAAGAAAAATGTATCATCATAAAATGTCAAAATTAATTAGTTATTTAACAGTGATTTGCCTACCTAAAGCAGATAACAATCTCTTCTACAAAATTAATTAAAGGATGATACCTTCTTTTAAGACTTACAAAGGCTAAAGATTCTGTGTAAGGATTGCGCCACGAAGGACCTATGAGGTCAGAATAACTTTGCATACAAAACAAGAGCAGAAAGGTAAATCTGAGATTTCAACTCCTACCAAATGTTGCTAAACCAAAAAGGAAATCCGAGTTTAACTTAGATATAAGATACCTTTGAATGAATTCTGGAATATCTTATCACAAAGTCAAAAGTAGAAAACCTTCAAGCAGAAGAAAAATCATCAGTGTATATGTGTAGAAGCATAGCACCTACCCATAAGTTAAAAGTAGCAAAGCAGTCTCATGAAGGTGATGGGAAAACAAAAGGATGACAGGCACAGATATTTTAAAATTTGTAAGCCATGACAGAAATGTGCTTTAGTCATTCACAGAAGAAAAGAATATAGAATGTTCAGCAATGAACAAGCAGCAGCATGCTCTGATCCCATCTCTCAGCTTTACAGCTCTTTCCTGCTCATCCCTGCCAGCAAGCCACTAACAGCACTCAGACCAAACAAACAGAAGCAGAGAAGATCAAGAAAAAGCAGTCTTCCACTTCCATGCCATGCAGAGATGAATTTTGCCATACTGCTCCTAACAAATGAGGTTAATATTTTCATTATCATCACTTTAATTTGATACTGAATTGTTTATAGCATACTGATGGCTTATCTCGCTTGTAAACTGTCTTTGACTCTGTTGTGTGGATAGGGGGGCTTATGATTAACTTGACAAATAAAGAGAAATGATAAGATTGATTGGAATTCAGCACTCTTAATGATCACCTTTGTCACAAGACTTTTCCTTGAATTATTCCTTCTGAGAAAGCAGGATGAATCATGTCTCTCAACCTTAAAGACTTAAAAATTGTACTCATGTGATCCTCTATCAATTTTGGGAATAAGTTTTTTTAATTTTTTCCTAAAGTAAGTCTGCCTTGAAAAAGCCTAAGCTCTACTGAAGGCTTCCACAGAAGAAGACATAAGGAAAATTATAACTAAACCAATTTTTTTATGTCCCAATATTCTATTAACTCATTTAATAAGTACATAGCCATGATTAATGACACCTGTGTTTATTTTCCTTTGCTTTTTCTTTTAATCACATTGTCTGCTAAAGCATGATAGAGATATTGATTTAGCTTGTGCTAAAGTCTGTTTATTGGTAAAATTTGGCTCCGAATTTTTGCCTTCCTTCATATTACGAATTACTATTGGTCTTTTTAGATTGAAGCACTTGTCTGTCAGGCTGTCAAGTTGCATAGGTCATGTTCATGTTATAATTACTTTGTTTTAGTAGCAGAGTGCACCGATGAGAGTCAACAGAAAGATCATAGCCAGCTGACTTGCATTTATAGCACTACTTTCACCATAACAACAATAAAAAAACCCCTAATAATTCATCATAACTTCTAGTCTTCTAGTTCCAGTAAGTGCAGTCAATCATCTGATTTATGATCTTTTACAGGCTACCAATAAAAAGCACATTTCATGTTTTCACTGGATGCCATAGGCTGGAATCTTCATGCCATTAAGCCCAAGTGGAATACTATGACAAGAAATTATCAGGCTCAACACTAGAATAGCTGAATTCAAGGAGAAAGTGAAAATATCATTATCGTCTTCATGCATTTTGGCTGGCAGTGTCTTCCAAAACCAGTAATGTGCATTTAAGTCAGTATCTGAAATTGACCTAAAAAGATGTTTGGAAATTTTGCTCCAATTTAAACTTTAATTTTAGGAGCCCAGGCAAAATTGAAAAGTGATGCCATTCACTGTCTCAGTGCTTTTGTAGGATATGTAGTTTATTGAATGTTTAAATTATATAAATTAAAAGATATGCTACATTATTTTCTCTATTGTTATTTATCTATCTCTACTGATCGGGAAAGTTTGGGCATATTATTGAAATCACATCCAAAAAAGTGGTAGTACTTTCCTTAAAAGACACAGAGATAAGGAAAAATAATGTGCAACCAATCAAACATACCTGATAGAAGTAAGTTTGTTTTTAAGCATCTATAAGTAGCTTTGGTTTCTCTGTCCCCATTAATAGTTTATTTTCTGGTCAGGTGCATTATTGATTGTCCTGCACTGAAGCTATTTTTTCCTCATTAGCTTTCCAAACTTTTCCTCACCTCAATTTTCTTCAGCTACAAAAGCTGAGCAAGATTATGTGAGACTTGTTGCTTAGCAACAGTCCTATTCCTAAAACGATAATGGCTGAACACTCCATGCCAGCTTCTCATGAAAGAAGTCAGATATTCATCCTTTTACTCCACTGTTTCGGGACACCTCTCTCTCCATCCATGCCTCCACACATATTTTTTTTTAATTATTTATTTTTTTTTTAGAGAAATAATATCATAATTATTCACAATTTCTGAAGTTCTATGATGTTGCCTCATGAATCTTGCATACTGTTTAAATTTGAGGCATCTGTGTTTGTCTATGTGAAAAAAAAGTGCTTATGTTTTATAGCACCCAGAGGTGTTTTCCACCAGGAAAACGAATGGTGGGATGGGAGAAAAGAGAAAAGTGCTAAGTTTTGAGGGAGAGGAAATCCAATTCTTTATTACTCTCAGAAAAATTCTTACCCTTCATAGAACACTTCTGGCATTTCTAGGAATAATAGATGTCTAGCACCTTGAGTCCTACAGAATTAAAACATGGAGAGGCTTACAGAAAAAAATTAACTTTCTATTTGAGAACTGTTATTTTTATTCTTTTTTTAAGAGCTAGTGATTCGTTATTAGTCTATTAATCTCTCTTGTCTAAAATACAAAGAGCAATATATTTAGAGTCCTATTATAACTCTCTATAAATAAAAATCCATCTTTTCCATATTTTTTAAACAAATTAACATCATTTATCGTAAGAGTGCACATCCTCTAAAGAAGAGATGATTGGTCCTAGAGGGGAACCGTTTGAAGAAACAGTGAGAGAATAAGAATGACAAGGAAAATAAACAGATGTGGAACAGTGTTGTGGTTTAAGTCAAGCTAGCAACTAAGCCCTACAGCCCCTTGCTCACTCTCCCCGGTGAGATGTGGGACAGAATCAGAAGGGTAAATTGAGAAAACTTGTGGGTTGAGACAAAAATAGTTTAGTAAGTAAAGCAGAAGCTACACACACAAGCAGAGCAGAGCAAAGAATTCATTCACCACTTCCCACAGTCATGCAAGCATTCAGTCGTCTCCAGAAAAGCAGGGCTCCATCATACATAATGGTGACTTGGGAAGGTAAAATGCCATTTGTATCTAGGGGACCCTCGTAGTCACAGAAAGCCCTCAAGTTTGTCTTGCACCTAACAGGCAACACACACTCTAAAATATTACAGGAGTTGCTTTTGTGGTGAGAATGCTTCTGGCAGTTCAGGTCTACTCCTTTCTGTAAAAGCACCTGAAAAATCAGACATTTATAAATTGCATCCTCTTAGCATTAAAATATAATTATCTGTCTATTCTTCACTCTTACTGCTCTTTACTATCAATCTGAACATATCCTTTAAATTTCAAATTTTCCCAATTAAATCTTAAAAGTATTGCTGCACAATATTCCCACTATTCTACAGTTTGTGGCTCAGGACCGTCATTTTATTATTAACACAGTAACTTTTTTGGTCTTTTTAAAACTTTCTTCACAGAAAAATAGTTTTCTTAATGCTTTCCTTGGCAGTTCAGCTTTCCCAGTGGAGGGGTAGGCTACAAGAAAAAGGCAGAAATACTTGTATTGTAGGTCAGAGGCTGTGACACCCTCTACTTTTGCATTGTTTAGCAGTATTTTGCCATATTTATGTCTAGTACTTTTAGTGATCTTGTCCTTTTGCATTATGTCTAATGGCAAAGAAAGGCATTATTTTTCTTCCACTAAGAGTATTTGCTGAGGAAAGCCTAGAAGATAAAAACATCTTCACCACCCCAGATACAAGAAGTTTAACAGAGAATCTATGAATTCAAAATCACCCAGAACTCATCTTTGGAGGCTGTCCAAATCCAACAGACAGTGCCATTAGTATCTTTTTCTGAAAGAGGTCTACAGATAATCAAGTTATAGGGTTTTTTATTTTTTCTTTTAATCTCCCCCTCACATATATATTTAGAATGAATCCATTTGGACTGTGGAATTCATATGGTCCTTCTTGCTTTTGAAAGAATTTCTAGTGACCCCTGGAGTATGAGTGAATGAGATTTCTGCCACTCTTTCATTGAGGGACAGTATTACAGCCAGGTTCCAAAACAGGAAGATAAAAGAGTGTGCTGATTTTGGCTGGGGTAGAGTTAATATTTTTCATAGTGGCTGATATTGGGTTGTGTTTTGGATTTGTGCTGGAAATAGCATTGATATTTCAGGGATGTTTTCACTATTGCTGAGCAGTGCTGACACCAAGCCAAGGTCGTTTTTCCTCTTTTCCTTTTTTCCTCTTTTCCGTTTCCATCGGTGAGTAGGCTGGTGGGTCACAAGATGCTGGGAGGTGACACAGTCAGAACAGCTCACTTCAACTGACCCAAGGGATATCCCATACCACACAGTATCATGCTGTCGTGGTTTAGACCGTAAATCAGCCACGCAGTTTGCTACATGGAGAATCGAAAGAATGCAACTCGCACAGGTTGAGACAAGAACAGTTTAGTAACTAAGGTATAACACAAACCACTATTGCTACCACCGATAATAATAATGACAAGAGACATACAAAGGAAGAGAATACAACAGCTCACCACGTATACCCAGCCCGATCAAGCCGTGAACCCCCCCCACCCTTCCGGGTCACTGCCCTCCGTTTCTGCATCCTGGGCATGACGTGCTGTGGTATGGAATACCTCTTTGGTCAGTTTGGGTCAGGTGTC
>JANRGW010051964.1:49848-73838 GCA_024733675.1 Psilopsiagon aymara | reverse complement strand
AAGGGGTAATGGGTTCAAACTTAAACAGGGGAAGTTTAGATTGGATATAAGGAGGAAGTTCTTTACTGTAAGGGTGGCGAGGCACTGGAATGGGTTGCCCAGGGAAGTTGTGAACGCTCCATCCCTGGTGGTGTTCAAGGCTGGGCTGGACAGAGCCTTGGGTGGCATGGTTTAGTGGGAGATGACCCTGCCCACGGCCAAGGGGTTGGAGCTAGATGGTCTTAAGGTCCTTTCCAACCCTAAATATTCTATGATTCTATGATCATTAGAACTTGCAGCTCTACAACCACTACAGACAAATGTTAGCCACGAAGTCTGATGAAAACCCTTATTCCTTAGGTTCCCTTCAGCCCCCTTTCTTTTTGCAAGTGACTTTAAATAAGACTAATAGATATACAAGGAAATTAGTACTTGCATTAATAGCTCAAATTTATTCTGAAGCTTTCACTTTCTTTTAACACATTCTGATACATGCTGCAGATTTGCTTTTCCAAATGATGGTATTTCAGGCTTCCTTGCAAAGCACTGCAGTCACAAAGAAGATTCCTTGCTGAAACGACAATTTTCCCTTTGTGGCTTATTAGAGTCAATTTAAGCCAGAATAACAAGATGTAAAGAAACAAAACAAATGCATAGCTGTCATTTAAAAACATATTCTTAAAAGGCTTTAGGGGTATCATTTATGAAACACAAAGAGATTTCCTTCTTTAGCAGTGTTCCAACACATTACACTTCTGTGCTTACTCCAAGACATGAATATACTTGCCTAAAATGTCAGTGAGGTATTTATACAAAGGCAACTTTTCAGAAACCTATTATTGTGAATACAAAACAGGAAGTACAGTAATACCACCAGTATATGTTAAATAATGCTTAGTATAAACTGTGCTCGTCAATTAAAAAGCAGCGTTAATCCCTTTAGGGGAAACAGAGATGTGAAGTGTGAACTGAAAATACTGACTCATGATAAAACCTTTGAGTATTTTTCCCACAGAGTTTTCTGTTTTGCTGGTTTGGTTTGGGTTTTTCTTCCCCTCCCCTCCTAACAGCAGACAGAATATAACAGAGGACAGAATTTGCAATATAAATGAGAAAATCAGCGGGGAAATGAGAAAAAAGAGGGATTTGAGTCTGATGATGTGTTTGAAAGTGAAAAACAAAAACATGAAAATGTAATAATAGCTCGATAAATGCTTAATGATATTTTGCACTCTGCAACTCCCTTCAGTTCTCATATTTTTTACTAGCTAAGCATTGTAACAACTAGGTCATACAGAAGATGCACCTTCAGGAAACTACTTTATCAACTACTAAAATGTATGTGTGCTGGTGTACAAGCATAACAACTAGAAGAGGATGGAAATAAAAATGCCATATAATACTGAATAGTCTTCAGCCACTAACAGATTTTAGACTATAAATGAGAAAACCTCATCATTAGTTTGCTCTTTTCAAAATATCCACAGCTGCAGTGAAAAAAAAAAAAAAAAAAAACCAACAAGAAAACAACAAAAAAAAATCAAGAGCTTCCAAAGTACAAAGCCCTGAAACAAAAACTACATGGAAATCCCAGATGGGAAGAAATCAAAACTTCTCTTTCCTAAGGTCTGACAAACATATCTATTTACAAATGCGTAAGAACATCTCTTCTGACACAACTCTCACAGTCACACAGTCTCTCTCTCCACTTTTCTCCTACAGGCAGAGTATTTCGAGATCTTCAGGCAAGCTAACAGACTGAACTTTGGTTTGACTGCCATCTGCTGACCCCATGTTTTGGCAACCTGAAGAGTCATTTTAAAACGGGCACAAACCTTTCAAAATGTCTAGTGTAGTCTTTCTTATTCCACTTCCTGATAACAAATTAGAGATAACAGGTATTTATGTTTAAAGAAATCAAATTACACCAGATGTCCTGATAATTAGCATCCTTCAGCGAACTTTCAGATAAACATAGAGTCATACAATACTTAGGGTTGGACACAGAAAATGTAATAATTTAATGCACATCCATAAGATGACTATTGAAACAAAAGTATGCAACACACAGGACCATTGTGAAAGTAAGAAACAGAGAATTAGTTACAACAGTTACTCCTTAAAGAGAAACATAGCTGAAGCAACTACTAAAAAAATAAGGCAAATATAATATAGTGATAGACTACCTTTATTTTCCTCTGCAAGGCAGAACATCACACCAATCCCATTTGCCGCACAAATATTTGATTTTATGTAAATTCTGCATTTCATTGTATCCCAATGAAACACACACATATACACATGAAAGAAACCAAACTCACTTGCAAGACCCTCATATTTTGCTGGTTTCTTTCCTTCAAGACAGATGATGAAATCACGGCATAAATACAATTATACCTACCAGCCAGTTTGGAAGAGACCACACTGTGGACTTCAAGGGATTTTTTTCTAACCAAGAATGGTTTTATCAGTACAACCCACTATTTAGATGCACATCTCAGCTCAAAAGTGGAACTGAAGCAATAAGAAATTTTTTTTCCTGTTGCACATAAGAATAGCTTTAGCTTATCTAAGTGCCTGCAGTAAGTGACTGAGAAACTGTGCATGTGTAAAAGTCATCATTTCAGGGCAACACAACCATCCGGCTGTGAAAATACTTTGCTTATTTTCACTCTCACCCTAATTTTTACTGAGGTGGGAGAGCTCTTATATCCCACCTTCCTTTTTAATTTTTCATATAGCAAAGCTGCAGTTCCTTCATACCTTTGTTATATGAGAAAAGTGGGGGGCAGGGGAGGAATCAAATGATTATACCTAAATAAGCTATTACTTAAATATATTATATAAATAAATACATGTAAGAAGAAACATTAAACACCAAAGGGTTCAGACTTGCCAAAACAATGACTGTTTCAGCCCAGTTTGTATCCATGGTGTACTTCTGGCTAATCAGACACTTACTTTAGTCACTTTTTTTCTAGTACCTAAAGTTTCAGTTCTGCAAACATTTTAATACATGCTTATCTTTAAAGCAAAGCTTATGCATAAATGATTCAAGTGTTCGAAGGAGAAAGAAAACAGTTCATAGAATACAGTAGCTTATGGGAAAAGAAAACAGTTATAAAGGTTTGAGTGTGGAGCAAAGGAGTTCCAGGTTAAGATCTTTTGTATCAGTATTTTTTATGAAAATGAAAACTAAATCCATGGAAATCTTACTGGAAAAAAAAAAAACAAACAAACAAAAAAAAAAAAACCAAAAAAAACCCCACACATACACAAAAAAAAAACCAACCCAAAAAACCCCACAATCAACCAACCAACCACAAACAAACCCACACAACCAGACATAAAAAAAGCCCAGGCTATCATCTGAATAATGAGTTTGGGTTTTTCTAAAAGGCCAGAACTTCAGGTGGCACGTCACAAATCCTGGAGGTTCTGAATCAAATCACAACTTCTATTCCCTCATAACAGTACTAATTAAAATCATTTATTTTAAAATATGTTTGGTGTCACAGAGGGTTAATGGCTCCAATTCATATTTTTTTCTTTTCCAAGAACTTACATTATTTGCGTTCTGTCTCAGCCCTGCTGGCAGATCACATCAAAATATGCCTTTGTTGTGAAAATGTGTCTGCTTAAACAGTTTCTTGATTTGTGATTTGGCATTTTCTGTGAAATACACACTATTTTCATATGAAAAACCAAGACAGAACCAATTCCTATTCTCTACAAAACTCTAAAAGATCTTGTAGAAATCCTGCAAATGATCTAGAACCTTCAGTGGTGGCTTTTCTTCTTTTCTTGCTCTGACCACTAGAACTGAAAGTAATTCAAAGGAGGAAACACGGAACTTCCCCTTCAGTCATAACTCTGAAATCTCTTCGGATGTAGTAGCGTTTCACAGTCATAGAAGAGGGAATAATTTTGTCCTCTGTGAATGTTAAATCAACAATTTTCTTGAGAAGCAGTGACAGAACAGCACCTCATTTACAGTGCCAACAGTAATTACAGATGATTTACTTTGTTCCCATCACTATTACAAACACTTTTGTTCTTGATGCACAGAGTATGCATGTCTTCAAAGAAAAAGGTGTCAATCTTCTAAAGGCACTACACTAGCAACTACTGCAGAGAACAGCATAACCTATTTCCACTTCACACCAATTCTTTGCACTCTTGCATTCCTTGACAACACTTTTTCTGGAGAGGAGGCAGTTGAAGCAATAGCATAGAACACTTCTTGCTCATGTGGCAAGTCTACATTCTGATAGCAAAATGCACACATGAGCAAGACAATAAAAACCCATTATTTTCCAAACAAAGTAAGTGCATTATTTAGCACATGCCAGTACTGCTGATCTTGCTAAGACATACCTTTCATTTAAGAAATGAACTATTTATCTTGATTTCAGCTGCACAGAACCAAAACAATAACCTCTGCAGCCAATGTTTCAGAGTGAAGAATAAAGTTTGCATTCTAGTTCCCCTGGGAAATGCACTGTTTCTAAATACAGGCAGGGAAGTTCTGAGGAGCACAATGAACAGGAATCAGTGGAGAAATCTAGGATGAAGCCAGCTATACATTTCCTCACACACACTCAAATGGCATCATTAGTGCATGAAGACAACAGAAATGTTCAGATATCAGATCACAATGGTACTTAAGCGCTAAAACAGGCATTTAAAGACTTTAATACACTTCATTATTAAATGCACAGAAGATCGATGTTCCAATTTCATTTAAAAAAATTAGAGAGAATTTTGTAAGCTAGCACTTACATCCCTTAATAAAACTAATGTAAATAGCCATTTTATAGGTGCAGTAACATGTTCCAAGATGTGTGGCTGCCAATTACACACACCTCATATGTTGACTGATGAACACACATGGCGTGTGTTCTTGCTTACATATCTCACGTGCCTCCTTGTTAAGTAATGGAATAAGACTTGCCTTGCAAACTGGCTAACACTTGCCTCTTCTCACTCAGTGACTTCTGCAGAAAACATTCACTGCTAAGAAAAACAACTTCTAAAACAGAGTTAAGCTATCTGCAATCTCAAGTACACTCTCTCCATTGCAAGACCCAACTCTGTGATAACCTCCATTTTCTGTATATCACTGTCAGGCATGTGTTTTCCCCAGACTAGTCGGCATTCAGCATTTTTCTGCGTGCACTGCTGCCTATTGTGAAGACTTAGTCCTCCTTACATATTCCTTTTTGCATACCAGCTAGTTTCTCTCAATGACTGCCTGCTTTACTACTTTCTTCATTATGCAAAGATGGGCATGCTCATGTTCTCCACACAAGGTTCACTGTGGTGCACAGCCAGCTTTCTTTTAGAATTATTTTTCTCTTTAAAAGGTTTTTTTTACTAATTTTGTTTTGCTCATTTTGAATAAATGCTGGCTAGTGCGCAAGAGCTCTAACAGAAAGGCATGCTTTGTTCAAAACAATGTATTTCTTAGCCTGCTGGAAACCAATCTGTGATTTTTATTGTGTTTTGGTTTGGTGGTTTTTTCCCCCCCTCAATCATAGTACTTAATTTTAACTGTATCAACACCACGACCTGTAGCTCCCCTATCATGCTCATTTCTGACAATATATAGCAAAAGCAGTGCCAGTCTTCTACAGAACCTGTGTACAAAGGAATTCAAATTGTCTTAATCTCATTATACTGCGTGATGCTTTATCTCTCATTCCTCTGTTTTCAGTGAGAGTCCAACTGTGCTTGTCAGGATCTGTCTATAGATAACAGCATGTACTGGCAGGGTAAGGGCTTTTCCTGTGCTACCTCTCTTGTGACATGTAACAGACCCCTTCCTCTCATCTGCTTTTCCCGCATAAAATTTGCATTTGCTTTATGAGGTCTAATACCAAAGGAATTATGTAATACAGGAGCCATAATTTCTGGTGATAGTTATTCAAAGCAACAAGAATGAAGACTGAGGGTAAAGAACTGTCCAAGACTCTCAGGAGACTTAGCAATTGGATAATATTCAATATAAGTAAATGCAAAGCAATGAACATGGCAAATTGGGAAATTCAATCTTTCCGTCATATATAAATGGATGGGCTGCAAGATGAATCATTACCTATGAATCACTTCTAGTTTTAATAGACAGTGATGAACACTTTATCTCAACTCTTCACAGTGATCAAATACAAGCAAGCCAAGTGTTAAAAATTCAGAACCACTAATAAAAGAGTAAAGACCAAACCAGAAAGAATCATTATGCACCACACAAACCCATGTTGCAGCCACACTTTGGATACTGTAAGCAGTCCTCGTCCCTTTCTCTCAGAAAGAATATAAGAGGTCTGGAAAAGATTCAGAGAAGGACAGAAAGGATGATCAAAGGCACATACCAGTTTCTGCTTAAGGCACAGTGGCTCTCCTTTCATTCTGCACCTTGTTCACTGACTCCAGTCATTCAGAAGTCTTTTTTCTTTACTGCTGGTCTTTTTCTTTTTTCAAGAAAAGAATACATATCTCATAGAAAGGCAGAAGGGTGCAAACCAGAGAAACATTCAGGTTTGCGTATCAGTTGTTTTGAGAACCAGCTGCTTTGCCAGAAACAGCATAGAGATGTGTGGAATGGGAGCACAAAGGCATGATTTGGCATTAAAGCATAATTGTTTGTTTCCTGAAAGAACGTGAAAAATATCATGAGCTTTGTTCAGAAACAGGTTCTAAAATGCCACAAAATTGGTTTGGGTTTTGGCTTGTCCATGAAATACCAATGAGAAAGCCACAGTGATGTTTCACTTTTTCATCTTCCATCTGTGAAGTGAAGGCTACTTAATTTGCCTTCGTTTCTCTTAGCATTCTTTTAGGAGGTACTACTGCAGGTACACTGAAGTATGTCACCGATACACAGGCCATAATTCATAAGCCAGCAATGGCTGCAGCCCTCTGCATAAATAGGCCAGTTTTTCAAGAGGTTTATTTACCTCCATTTGTCTTCATATTTCTTTACTTCTCTCTGTGTCTTCATCCGAAAAAAAATCAAGTGCATTTAAATACAGGTTCTGACATCCTTTTCTATCATCCTGCCAACTTGAATGTATATGATTAATTTCATAATAGATTTTTCTATTTTCTAAAGTCAATTTTCAGAAGTTCTTTTTATGCTGAAATTTTGAAAATAGAAAATAGGAAAATAGAATACATTATCCTATTTGAATTAGTGACTAGTAAATCCAAAGCAGATGATTTCTAAATTTAAAAGAGGTAATACAAAGCAAGAATTCTCAGTATGACATGATCAGCAATACATAAGTACAGTTCCCAAAGCCACCTTTTAGAGCAAATGGCAAGGAAAAGTAAATCAAGAAGATGCTGTAGGCAACAATCAGAATATTGTTATAAAGTGTATACAAAGCATAATTAAGAGAAGGCTTTTTCAAAATCTTTTCTGTATATGTGATATATGCTTCTGTGCAGCACAAAGCTTAACTTGCCACAGAGGGACACACATTAAAAACAACAAAGTAACTACACCCTGATTAATTAAATTCTTCAACAAAGTAAGAACATAACCCCAAAAGGAGCCGTCACCAGATTTTCAGAACTGCTGAGTCCTACCAGCCATTGTCTGGCACCACCCAATCAAAATACTCATTTGACTTTCAGACCCTTCTTTCTCAATCAATTTCAAATACCTTGTAATCTACATGTTTTTTTAGGTTGCCCCAAAAATCTAGAAAACTGTTGAGATTCTGAGCCAACTCTTACAACTGTATATACATAAAATCATACAAAGCTTCAAACAAGCTTTTGTTATTAAATTACATTGGCACATGCAACCCTGAGGTACTCCAGTAACCTAAACAGTCATCCACCAAGTTCCCACTGTTCACAAGAGATGTTCATACAGCCCTAGCATTGCACTCCTTCCACCTACCTTATGCAAACGACATATTATGAATCAGTGATCCCAGGTGGTTGCTTTTTCTCTTATTATAACAGTACTGCCTTCATTTAGCTTGAATGTTAAGAACTTTTTAAAATAATTAAAATCTTAAGAAGGAACCTGTTTTTCCTGAACAAAGCTATTATCTTTCATTGTTATATGCTCTGCACATGAATGGTATTTCCACTTATCCCTAATCAGTATGTACATCACATGTGCATGACATGCAGCTTTCATCATTGATGATGTAAAGCTTAATCTCCTTCAACACAAAAGAAAAATCAATCAGTGGAAATTCTGCCTATGATGTCTTATTTTTCCTTCTCCCCACAGAGGTTTCACAAACAAAAAAAAAAATGATCCTAATCAACTGAATGGACTAATGATAGCATCTAATATCCAGAAAAAACCTTGAGCAAAAATTACTAATATCCTTACCGAGAAACAAGTTTGTAACAGCTAATCCCTACATTCAACATCTCTTCAGAGTTCTTTACTAATGTAGAGAGCTTGATTATACTCCAACTTGCTCACTATGAAGCTCAGAGGTTTTCTAAACCTAAATCTGAAACTGTCACCACCTTAAAGTATTCCATCAACCAATGAAATTGTACGCTGGCCACCTCAACCTCCCAGGCTGCACTCTGTTACGGTTGATACTAAATCAGTGATATATACAATGCTGGCCTTTCTATTTCACCATGACTCCCATTTTTTCTGAAACGGCTTCCACCTTATTAGGGGAGAGAGAAGTATCAACATCTACTATAAAAGTCAGTCAACATTTTACATTCTAAGATCATGCATTTAGTAGCTCATGCTATTCTGAGCTTTGAACTTCTTGTCCTTTCCAAGCTGGCTGGCTGCCTTCAACTGACTTTTCTTAAAACATTCCAGTCAAAACATTTCAGCTCTTGCATGAGGAGACCAGGAAAAATGTTACTTTATTTACAATTTTTTAAAATTAATAGTAAAATTATTTCACCCTAACCTTTGAAGAGAAGTCCCGAGACCTGACCACATTAGAAGGACTTGAAACATCCCAATTTGAAATAGCTTCGTGAGGTTTATTGACACTCTCAGATACATTTTCCAACTGTTGACCACTCAAAGACAGATCCTTACCAGGGCTTTAGGATTCTCCAGGTCATGCTGGATCCAGGCTCCCAAAATGAGAGCAGGAAAATGATTTCTCCCCACACTGGAGCCATGTGAATCAAATCAAGCAGGAAGAGGAGAAAAAGAACGCCAGAACTGACTCCACGAGAAATAAAAGTTTGATATGAGAAGTGAACAGATTGAAAGCCAAGGTGGACACTGGGGCAAAACTAATACTCATTAAGAGAGAAATCTACATGTGGAAGCCTGGGAGGAAAAAGAGGACTGGGGGATACTGGCTGGGCAGGAATACATTCAACGAAAAGCATAAACAGGGAAAAAAATATGTCAACTGAGCAAAATGACTAGAAGCAAGAATCATATTGAGATTAGATGAACAGTCTGATGAAGATCATGAAGTCAGTAGACACAGGAAATACAGACCAAGAGAATACTGCATAAAGAGAGAGCAGGCAAACTGAATAGGGAGAAACACCAAAGAAAGAAGATAAGGAAGAAGTTATTCTTACGGAATGTTGGAAGAAACATTACCACTGCAAAAGTAATTTATCTACCCATTACCATTCGTTCATATTAGTCTCCACAAAGAACAGCAAAAGAATTTAATGTTGTTGTCAATTTATCACCTATTTCAAGCAAGCATGTTTTTTATGGCAGACCTAGAGAGTCTAGTACTGCTGATAACCACAAAGATCTCAATATGACACCGAACACTGGAATTTGAATGCTCTCCCCAGAAATTGCCTATCTGATTTTAAACAGTGTAAATCAAAGCCCTCCAAAGCAAATTAGGTATTAAAGTAACCAGAGGCAACCATAATGACTTGTAAATTTTCTAAATTAATGCAATTTAATTAATCATGCACATAAAGACTGCATTATGATGCATATGCACAAAGAAGAATGAATTAAATTATATATACAATCCTACCTATGACAGTTCGTAACTCATGTGTGCTCAAATAACAACATTCTCTATAATGATCTTTCAATATAGCATACACAATAAACTCCATACATACTGTGCATTTTGCGTCCACAAAGAGGAAAGCTGGGCAGAAGACCAACTGCAAAGCAAGCCCTGAACGTGTCCATGGCTACAGCCCAAGTACCATAATTGCGGTCATTCCTCTGGCTTCTGTAGCTCACGGTACTACACTAACATCCTTTTCAGCATCACTTCCACAAGTGTTTCAACCTTTTTGAAACGTCTCTTCCCCAGCTGTTATCAGTAGCCTAATGAGGCTTATTAAATATAATAAGATGCATGCCATCCAACATGCCTGACTGTGAAACATGCTTTGCTGCACTTTGCTTATCTGCTGTGAAACCCAGTATCCCCAATTACAAGCTACCAAGGCCCTGACAGCTCCTGAGGATGCTCCCACAGGAACAGAACCAAGCCACATGTCTCTGAAGGGTTACTCAGCTGTACCCCTCCCCAGCACAATCAAAACACTGACACAAAGTGGGAAGACTGAACTGGAAGGATTTAGAAGGAATGGGTTATCATCATGTAGACCATTCTCAAGTAGGATGTGAAAACCTGTACCTTTATAAGCATGCACAAAAGTTTTAGCAGTTAAAATCTGTATGGGTACATGAAACTCAGCCATAAAATCAGTGTTACTTCTCTAGATGAAGTTGCTTGGACAATAAGCCCACATGAAGAACAGAGTTGGCCCAATCCAACACTTGCGAATTAATAACCAGTCCTCACGTACTGCAAATGCACCCCATTTTTAGAAGCCTGGTTCATTTTAATCCCATATGACCATTCCTGGAGGTATTTAAAACGCGTGTAGATGTGGCGCTTTAGTGACATGGTTTAGTAGTGAATTTGGCAGTGCTGGGTTAGCAGTTGGACTTGATGATCTCAGAGGTCTTTTCCAACTTTAATGATTCTATGGTTCTATTCTATGTTCCCAGGTTAGCTCACAAATACGGTGTCATTTCCATGTTACTGTTGAAAAAGTAAAATAAAGACCCCCACCTGGCATCACAATTACAGACTCATTGAACTGAGGGGTGGTATTTACACACCAAACGTGTGTAAATGCCTTTTGAATTTCCCACTTTGCTAATAAAAATGGAGGCTTTGACACCCTGCGTTCCTCATCTGGACTTGGTGAGTCTAGGAGGTATGAGTAAGAACAAACCTTGGCCCTCTGCCTTTCCCATCCTTTATCTGCACTTTTCCAAATGAAACAAATAAGCTTTGATACCTTCAAGTAAGTTTTCTGGTACACATTGCAGAAAAGCTTACGGAAGTATTAGTGATGCTACAATATATGACTGAGTCGATGTAAGGAACTCTTTCCTTTCTACAGAATAAGCGCAGGCATATTTATTTTTCTCTTCTATTTGAAGTAAAGCCATTATATTTTTACATACAATGTTTGGATGTATGTTTTCATAGACAAAGCCAACTTATCCTGGCTCTATAGTCTATCTGTCAAAGAAGAAAATATGCAGCCCAGCAAGTTTTCCCTCCAACTCTTCTTTTCAGGCAAGTAATAAATCTTGAGTGAAAAAGTCACTGTGCTCTTCAGCTGTCACCACTAAGATTTTGTTTTTTAAAACCTTAGCAGCCTTAAGGCTGATTTACTACTCAGCTCTCCACACTCTGACAATCAAATAGTTGGAAACAAAAATCAATTTTGCACACCTGGAAATATTTTATTTGCTGTACTCATGAGAAAACAAAGTTTTCATCAGTGAGGAAGGAGGCGGGGGAAGGGAGAGAGAGGAATTCAGGTGAATCTTAAAACGTAGTTCTTGATTTAAAGAGAACTTCATACATATGTACCTGAACACAGAAACTACCTCTGCACTCAGAGTAGTCAGTCTCTTTAGGGACTATGGGTTCACTGTACAATCCAGCGTCAAATCATCAGCTTGGAAATCTTGGCCAGTAATCAGCTATGCTCATCATCTGTGTCAATGCAGTCATTTCAGTTTGGCAGATGAAAAGAATGAGTGAATTAAATGGTTCAAAAGTTGTGACGCTTTTGCTCTCTGTTTTTTGGTTTCCCTTTTTTAATAAATGTGATAAGCTCTTAAGCACCCTAAAGTATAAACATTTGATATTAATAAAGGCAAATTAGTCCTTTGAGAAACAGCTACATTCCAGACCACCTCTTTGCCCTAGTCACAGTTGCAAATTCACCAAGATTAAGGGTAGAAACCCAAACACATACCAAAGAAAACCAACTGAATGAAAATATGATGCTGCCAAGATTGTGAAACTGTTAGAATATCAGATCCTCTTTTCAATGGCATGTAGTTTGATATAATTTTTCCCTACAGCTTTATTTTCTGAAAATTTAGTATATGCTTGAGAACAATCTCGTCTTCAAAAGAAATCCCACATCTCCTGTTATTTCAAAGGCCCACACTTGCACCTGGGCAAAATGACGTAACTACCGTAGGTGCTGGCTGACTGAGAAGGAGACCCACAAAATCTCACTTTCTGTTTTTAATCCCAGGGCTTTACAAGAATATAAGGAGTGCACTTTGACTATCAGAGAGTAATTTCAGCATTTAAAGTAAAAAACTAATAATTCAGCAGCATAAAGAGACATGGCGATTGTGTTTATGTATTTTGATTCCTACTCTGAAATACTTCCCCACCTGTTCTATTCTCATGACACCTACAAAGCCCACTTACAAATGAAGGCTGATCTCAGTAATACAGTATCAGCCAGGGAAAGCAGTTTATCAACTTGCTGGTTAGTTATCTCTACCAGTGCCAAGGACAGACTCCATCTCCAGTAAACTAGCAGTGCGAAATTAAGAATGTAAAAAGACTTCACTCTAACTAGTGTTTACATAGTACTAATTTATTCAAATGTCATAAAATACTTTATGAAGCAGTTCCAGCATCATCTCCTTTTAAAGCACCCAATCTTGTGCCTTGTCTTCCAATTCTGGATGAAAACTGCACAGAAGCAATGCTGAGAAATGACAGCCAGAGAGATACCACCCTTCCCTGCCCGGGACTTCTCTCATAAGGTATCATTGCAAGGCTGAGGGACACTCAACTGCTTGCCCTTGAGCCAAATCCAGTGCAGAGCAGACTGAAAAGCAAGATATTTATATTTCCCCCTCCAGGGTCCTAAAGCACTTAGCATAAGCCTTCTTTGAGTTGCTGGTCAGTTAGGGAGTTTCTTACCTGAGTAGTAGGGACAGGAGGAGAAAAAAATCATACCATGACAAAAACCCCAAAGCTCTTTCACAAATTCATTACTAACCCTATCTGTACTAATGTACCTAAAGCAGCAGTGAGTGGTGGGATGGTTTGAAAAGACACAGAGCTAGGCTGCTAACTGCAATGAAAAAATCTTCCTGGTGAAGGTGGACAAACAGCACAGCAGATGCTAAGAGGCTGTGAGACCTCTATCCTTGGAAAATCTCAAAACCCTGCTGCACCAGCCTTGAGCAACCTCAACTTAGCACTGAAGCTGGCCCTGCTCAAGCAGGAGGCTGACCAGAAGATCCCCAGGAGCCCCTTCCAACCTATTATGTTTTATGATCTTTGATCAAACTGGTGAGGGGTGGAAACTTAGCACATGACTGATGGGATTTGTGATTTGTACCTCTATAGTCCTACACTATATTGGGGATAAACTCAAATCCTACCAAGTCAAAGCTGTAACACAGAAAGAACCTTTAGCAAAATGTATCTGACCAAAATGAAAATCACAAATAAACAGCTATGTAAATAGGAAAATGTATCACGTGGTAGGGAGTTAATTTTGTGCCACTGCATCTGACTGCTAAATATGCTTGTAGCATCACCTGCTTTATAACAGCACATACACACTTCCAGACAATAATGAATAAATATGCAAGAGTCCTTCCTATTCCTTTTAACTTGTAAAACTGCAAACCTAAATATTTGAATTTCTTCCATGAGCCTTCAGAAAGACAGAACTTTGAAGTTTTTAAAACGGAAATATTATTTACTTTTGCTGCAGGCAAGAAATTAAAATTTCTTTACTGATTCTGCCAAATTGCTATATCATGGATTTTTTATTTTCATCAAAACAAGCCACTTTAATTTAAGGTTGTCCCATAACTAGGTAGTTATCAACATTTTGGGGGTCAGATCAACTTGATGAACCTCTCTTATTTCTCTGCCCAAAAGACTCCTCCAAATCCAAATGAACCAGAGGGGAAGGAAGTTTTATTCCACACTTGGCAGTTACTACGAAGAATATAGGTTAGAGTTTTGTTTTATTTTGTTTGCGTAAGCAGAACAGACAACCCAGTAGTATCCATGTAGTTCTTAAACTAAATAAGCTGAATTCAAACCCAGTGGCTAATACACCAAAACCAATGGAGCTTAATTACGGAACAGCAAAACTTGCAGGTAAAGGAAGAGAAGGGGAAAGAGGAAGAAAGTAAGGGAGCAAGAAGGTTTTAAGAAGTGAAATAAATATGCAAAAATCTTCACTTATACAATACACAGAACATACGTTTCATATCCCAGTACACAAGATACTTTAAAACTGGGAGCCAAGCCCTCCTGTACTAACAAAGCATTTGTGAAGATACAGCTATTCAGTATTCAATGTACCAGGATAGTTTCTGGTTTAAACTACGCTGAAGCCCATGAGCATAGACAAAATCCAGACCATCATCAGTCTAGAGACAACAAGCAAGCTTGACAGCACAGCATCTCATCAATCTTCATTTGTCCCATCACATCCTGTCATTCTTATGCAAATAGCATATTTGAAGATACATCTTTTCTGCACCCCACAATAAGGAGAAGTGAAGCTGTCAGAAGCACCAGGATGTCATCCTACACCACAGGCCATCACTTCACTCAGCGCCTGGTGTTTTACATTACAGCTAATGTGTCTGACATTCAAATCTGACCCAGCAGGAGGTAAAACTATCTGACACCCCAGCAATGTGCATCTTGCTTCCTGTGCTAAAACATTCACTAAGGTCCTCAGGGATTGGACAGTCTCTCTGCCTTCACTGTACTCTTGCTAATGGAGATTGAGACTGCTTCAGAGGAAAGAAAATATATGCATGGGCAGGTAATGATAGCAGTTCACCTTTCTCACCCAAGAAATAAACCCAGTACTAAAAGGCTGGGAAAAAAGATTCCACTGAAAAAGAATAAAAAGACAGAGATCCTGATGAGTTGGTCCAGGTTTTCTTCCATGGAAATTTTTCAGACTACACCTGAAAATTTGTCTACATATATGTCTGAATAGAACACTTAATTCCAAGCTAAGTAAATTATAGACAGTGTTCAAAATACTTTATGCAAGGTTTGTGGGGATGAGTGATCTCTCTTGTTAGGCCGACTGATACATGAGATCATACAGAAAGTTTGGAAACATAAGCAGCTCCATAAAATTACTGCAAAATATTTTAAGTATGAAAAAATCACTCCTGAGTGTTTAAGTCACCAGAAACAAAAAGCATTTTCCCAATTATCACTCATCAATTCTACTTATGGAATGAAGAATAAAAGGGAAGATTTTACTACTTTTACTGAATCTGAGTATTTTGCTTCAGTATCACTTTGAAAGAATGTTCAGAACATCTTGTTCTCAAATATTTCCTTCCAAAAGGAATCACCTTCTGTACCATACACGGCTGAAAACTGTACATGCTGGTTTTGTTTTTTTTGTTTTCTTATGAAAAACAGAAACCATCCTCAAGTATTTCCAGCATCACATGAATGAGATGCAAAGTAGCTAAGTGCTACAAGCATGGGACAAACTTTGTATTGAAATATCATTCCAACCCTATGATGATATCTTAGAGGAAATTACCTTATTAATAGACATTCGTAGCATGTCAAAACACGTTTACCATAAAACATAACTTTTTATAAAGTCTGACTCAAAAGCTATTCACTACCCAAAACAACATACTGTAGTGTTTACAGAGATGATGAAGTCTGCACTAGGCTCAGGGGAATACCCTTACATTTAATATTCCCAAATACTGCTTTCAAATTACAAAAGAATAATCATCACATATTTGTCAGTTAAGAAGCAGTCACATAAATGAAGATCCTGAATGGATTACTACCAATTTTGTAAGCGCATATTGTAAAACCAACAAAGCATGCATTCCTCAAGCATTTATTGGTTTCAAAAGTGAAAAGGTAGTCACAAGAAGTATGCCAGACATCTTCCCAGTCCTTGGAAGGAAAGGTATACAGACTGCCTTGTGTCTGTATACCGTATGTAAAGTTCATGCATTAAAATTACTGTATAGTCATCATATACCTATGAAAACAGGGCACACACTTATTGTAATATATGGGTGAAATATATAAAATATCAAATTGATTTAACAAAATGTTACCTTTTCAAAGGGATCACTGATTGCAAAGTAAACTAAAAGCCCATACTGAAAGAGTTCCCATGAAGTGAAGTTCACAGTACAAACTTTCTGGTGCCAGACTTCCTTCTTCCAGGATTAAAAAAAAAAAATAAAAAATGTGCAGCTCATGCACTGCAAATATTACACAGACTCAGGGCATGGTGGTGGCCTGGTATAGCCTATCTGGTCTGGATGAAGCACAATGCGAGCAATACCAACTCACGAGACTCTCCAGTCCTTTAAATCCCAGTTTAAAACCCCCCTTAATCCAGACTGGTAGAATTTTGTTCTGCTACTCTGTAAAGAAATGTTTTCTACAAAGCTATCATAACTTATCATATGTTGGTAAAAATAGTTCTAAATAAAAATCCAAAATATCCATTTATGGTTTATTGCTAATAAAATTCCTATAATCACACAGCATGCTATTATGGGTGGCACTGTCTCAGGCAACTTCGTCTTTACATTTAGAGTCAGGACTACCGACTTTATTAGGGAAAAGAACACATAAGATATGTTGTCATCTAAACATAACGTGCTGTTAGTTCTTAAAAGTTTACCACCCCACAAAATTCAGATGCACAAAAGATGTCAAATTTTTACTCACTATATTAAAATGAAAACTTTCAGCACCAGACTAAGTGGTCTGGATTTACACCAGTGATGTAGGTACAGCTGGCATATACCAAGAACCTAGGTATCACAGGGTGGTGCCCTTAACACATGGTAGTACTGCCCCAATATTGCCAATATTTCAAATATATACTGTCGCTATATACCAATATTTCCAGTGAAAGCAAAAATATAAAAAAATAGCATTCACTGCAGGCTGAAGAGAAATCCAGCAACAGGGAGAATGACACAGAGCTGAATTCCGAGGCGATGACACAGATAACACAGTACAATGTTGAACGTAGAAGCAAATTTCCCTTCTGTTCAACAAACAATTGTTTCAAATTCAGCTCAGTCTAACCCCAAAGAATAGTAGCCAAAAAAAAATTTAATCTGCTTGACAAAAGTGGAATCCTGAAAATTTCATTTTCTGCACAAGCATATTTTTCATATTTTTATCATCTTTTACTAAAATCTTTCTGATAAGTCTATTTTGCCTTGGCAGGCACACTTTGTCAGGACACCATGAGCTGTGTGTCTTCCTCTGGTTCAACAGGGAAAAGGCTGTGTTCTGATCACAAAAAGCAAGTTTTTTTTCCCCCAAGATTTCATGTGTATATGAACCTTACTTTAAAGTGTGTGCTTCATACATATTTTATGCCCAAATGCTCCAAGACAAACAGAAAAGCTATTCCAGACACAGCTTAAAATGGGAGAATCTGTTAACATTAAAAAGATCTAAGAAACTTATAAGAAACCCTAGAAAAGATCAGGAAAAATCAATTTTATTAACTTGTCATCAAATTCATGAATGTTGCGAAGGTGAAGAGTTGTGGAATAAAGAACCTCACCAACACTACAAAATGTATCACAAAGGAAATCACTTAAGACTGGTCCATCTACTGCACTTAGCTGTTAGAAGACACAGCAGTGGGAGACAGTTTTAAAGTGGATTTTCTAGAGGGCTGCTAAGTTTGTTTTGGTTTTGGAGGTTTTCCACAGCAAGTGTTACAACCCTCACATTTTTATTAACTTGAAATACTCTTGTCACTCCAGAGGAGATGCTGCAGGACCTAAGGAGAATTTGCACTGTTTACATTTGGAAACCATATTGCTAGCAGCAGGTTAATGGCACTATTGAGATACTTAATCTTTTGAAAGGAAGTAACTAATGAAATCAACAAACTCATGCATAAATAAACACAACAGAAGCAAAAACCACAGAAGCAGTTTGACAGAAATGCTGTTGCACAAGTTCAATGAGCTTGATTTAAGGAAAATTTCTCCTAGGAAAAAGATACTTAAGGCTATCACAAAACATTTTGTTTCTGTTGAATGTTCTGTAGAGAGGAAAAAAAAGTGAGGGACAATCTTTGCTTTTGCCCTTCCTTCATTGGAAAATGTCCACTTTTAATCACTAAATTGACTAGACAACAGTTTGGAGAGAAACAGAGAAAGGAATTACAGCAAAATCTGGTCTTCTCTAGAGAACAGGATATACGACAGTGTGTCTATCCGTACCTTGTCTATCATGTCCGGTCTGTTTGTAGCTGCCAAAATTGTCACATCCTTCAGCTGTTCTATCCCATCCATTTCCGTTAGCAACTGAGCCAAGACACGGTCTGCTACATTTCCAGCACCTGAAGAGCTGATTTAAAAAAAAAAAAAAAAAAAAAAAAGAGTCCTAGCATTAGCTTTGCCTTCCCAGAAAACTGGAGAAAGGAAAGAACGTCCTGTTCTTTTAAATTTACAGGGATCCATCTCTTTATCTGCATTCCTTCTGGTCTTTATTTTCACCTTCACAACCTGAAACTGTATTAGCCACATGAAGTGAGCAAAAGCAAACTGCAGAACTAGTCCTTCAAAGGAGTTCTTGGTATTCAGCAAAGCAACTGAGGTTTTCTTACCTCCTATCTGCTATGTAGGTTACAAAGAGTTTAAGGCAATGTGGATGTCTGGAATAAATATTTCTAAGGTACCTAAATTTCCTTATTAGTCAGACAAGCTTAGCTTAACTGTTTTTAGCACCATCCATTTTACGTCACCCTATGCAGTACAAAAATGAGGCAGTTATGTATTTTGCAGAGTTGCTCTACATTTTTATGTTCTCCCCATCAAATGAGAATAATTCAAGTGCCTTCTAATAGCATTGTCAGTCCTTTAACTCAGCTGATTCTACAGATACCAAGAAAAGAAAAGAAAAAAACAAGACTGAGAAACAGAAAAATCCCATTTTGGAATCACCAAGATGTGAAAACCCTGAGCAGAGGAAGCATAACTATTTTAGTGTTTTGGTTTGGTTTTTTGGTTTTTTGTTTTGTTTTGTTTTGTTTTTTTATTTGGAATCAACTCTGGTAACCTTAAACTTTAAAGAAGATTCACTCAAATTGCTTAACTATATGCAACAAAAAGCATTCTACAAATAAACTCTATTGTTTTCATTAAAGCTTCCAATATTTAAAAAGAATAAGCAAATGATGTACCACCTTGTTCCTAGACAATTCTTTAATGCATATAAATATGTGCACATATACATATGTATGTGTGTCTGCACATATTCATACATAAAACAAAGAACACAGAAAAGGAAGACACTGCATAAATCAAGAACAAGCACTTATGTTGTGATAAATAATACATTTCATGAGCGGTTGTGTTCTTTATAACATTGTTCTAACTCTTCATAAAGAGGTTTCATTTCTGAAATGTTATTAAAAAAACATAGGTGATCACCTACCATATCATTTTTTGGTTATGAAAGGACACTAGACCTAGGAGATACTAGGACCACACACAGGTAACTGTATACACTCATATGCTCGCAGATGCACTACACAAATGATATATACATGTTTCTTGTAGTACCCAGCAACCTAAACACTGTTTTTTGAGAAGGAATATTAGATTTTAA
Organism: Psilopsiagon aymara; assembly: GCA_024733675.1. Classification (NCBI taxonomy): domain Eukaryota; kingdom Metazoa; phylum Chordata; class Aves; order Psittaciformes; family Psittacidae; genus Psilopsiagon; species Psilopsiagon aymara. The sequence continues at coordinate 53,940 of JANRGW010051964.1, read as the reverse complement.
AAGATATGCACTCCAATTATTTCCAGCAGATAAAGAATACTCATAGATAATTGATTACACACAGGTATTGCTGCAGCACTGCCATCCATCACCAGCATGCCTGCAACCAAAGCACTTCCTAAATGCCTCAGAGCAAAGCAACAGTAACAACTCTGTGGCTACTGTACAAATGTCCTCCAAAGGAATTCTCTTGCTCTCCTGTTCAACTGCCAGTTCTATAATTTTCCAGTGCAAAACAGTTAATTTATCAGACCTAGTCTGGAAAGCATCTCTGAAAGGCTGGCTAACAGAATATTGCTAAGGTATATTAGAGAAGGGACTGGGGTTACCTAATTGTCAGCTTTTTGGTTTGCTGCAGCCATGTCAGAAATTCCCAGGTGATATTACAGTATTTCTAACACACCCATGGGTCACGGTCCCATGGATTTATAGAGGGTTGAACATGATAAAACACTTCAGGTGTTAGACAAGGACAGTAAATGCTTTTTGAAGGACACAGCTTAAAGGAAATTAAAATCACCTTTGTAACCTAAGCTTTTCCCAGTAGGGATTCAGGCCTCCTATTTTGCTTAAATTTCACGTTTACTCAACTTTATACCCAACAGACTGCACACAAGAAAAAGCTAAGCAAAGGAAAAAATGAGATGATCTGAAACTGACACTAGAGGACTTCAGCGAAAAGGCAAAAAATATTTGTTTTTAAAGAGAAGTGGCTAGAACAGATACTACATCTCATCTTTCCCCCATATAAACATTTCTCTTACAAGCTTCAGACTGAAAAAAAAAAAAGAAAAGATAAAATTAGTGCATATTCTAAAGAAAATCCACACTGTTACACAGGAATGTACGTTGCAAAGACTTCCACGAAATTAGGAAGCAAATAGTCAGAAAACTGCAGTTAAGCGAACACTGATGGCATCACACAGCTCAACCAATGAAGGGAGATACCAGGACATTGTTTGGGTATTCATTATTAACTGCTAAAAGTGGAGGGAAAAAGTTTTAAAACCAGCCATGCAAAAATATCAATAACACAAATACTACCAAATGAAGAGGTGCCTAGCACCTACGACACCCAGAATTTCCAATTTCACCGCTTCTATTTACGTTGTTCACTAAGCTGTCATATGATGCACTATTTTTAGCACAGAGACTATACCAAATCAGCGTTTGGCTGAACAGGATACCCTATGAAAGTCACAGGCAGGCAAAGGTTTACAGCAAGAGATCCCTTTGGCAGCTCCTCAGAGCTGCACCATGCACCCTACGACCTCTAGTGCTGCCCAAGCTGTTAATCTGAAGGGTGACACGCAAGTATGCATTTTTCCATTTTCCCATGTTTTCCCAGCAAGGATTTCAAATGAACACAGGCAACATTCATTAAAGCTGCCAGGACTTTTGACACAAACGGCAGCCAGAGAAACAAATTATGATTAACCCTCCAGTCCCACGGAGGCGGTGCCAAAAACAACTTCCAGCTAAGGGGCTGTGTTTTACCCCCACCACCACCACCTAACCTCCGCACATTGATGTCATCATCATAATTGCATGGAAATAGTCCTCAAAAGGCACGTCTTGGTACAATCTAATTTCCTGTCAACACACCACCTGCAAATCCAGGCAGTCAGAACTAAGCCCCTCACGTAACACAGGCAGGGCGATGTGTGCATGAGTGCACATATGCAAAAGTTGTGCCCTCAACCAGAAATAGCTTGAACTTCAAAATAAAAAATGTGTGAGCAAAACCGAATCTGTTTGCTCTGTAAAGGCATGAGAATTTCGAGTCATCTCTTACGTTGCCCTAATGAAATACATCAGTCTGTAGGCTACGTGATAATCTTTTTGCTAACCCTCGATGAAGGGGTTTTAAAGGCAAAAAAAGTCTTTGCTTACTAGTTTATTACATCAGTTAGAGCCAGATATCCTCCTGTATGTGATAGTTCAGCTAATCCTGCAAGTGTCCCACCAGCCTCAGACCAACCACACATGCGCTGCTGCTCAGGCACTTCACTTGACCATCAGAGAAGCTTCCTGAATGGCACAAGCCTGTTGGGTAACACTATCCATGGATTAAAACAACTATTGAAGGTGAGTATGAAACCCAAAACCTGTTATTGGTATTTTATTTTAGCTAAAGGTACTTTCAAAAACACATTTTAACAGAATAAAACACTTTTACAGTGTACCAAAGCCTCGCAATTAATCTGAATTAACTCTGGCCTTGTCTGATGGAACTGAGTGATCATGAGCCCCAGCTCCAAATTCAATACAGCAGGTGAGAGCACTCCACAGAACACTTCCTTATCTCCTCTGAGCTTATCCAAAGACTGTTCTAACCAGCTGGATTCAGATCTCAGTAAGCACTGACATTTCCCCTTAGACTCCTTAAGCTACTCTCATACATCTTCCTGGGCAAATAAAAAGCAACTGCAGCCTGATTCTATTACTGCATCATGGAATACATACAGTTCCCCAGTTTATACAGTTCTTCAAGCCAAGAAGATTTTGTTTCTGGACATAACCAGATGTATGAAATCACTGGATTTAAATCTGTTACCCTTCTTGCTACAGGCTTTTTTTGTTTGTTTGTTTGACATCAATTGACTTCTTTCATGCACTTACAATTGTTTACCTTCTTTTTCTATCCCCCTTATCTAAAAGATTTTTTTAACATTTGAAACCAAAAAACAATCTGAAAATGTACTCATGGTTTCACCTCATGATGAAATTTGGTAAGCATCACCACTGCAAACTAAAGCAAACATTTGCATGATCTGACAACCTAGAACACTTCAAAAGCCAATGGAATTCATGTTTTTTCACAACACCAGATGCCATTTTCATTGGGAAATGGATTTCAGTCTCAATCACCATTTAAATCCTGTTAAGAAGAACCACCAACTCTCCATCCCACTACTCAGACAGGCACTGGAGGCCTATCTGAGCACCTTTGCTTCAGAATCAGGACCTTAATTTAGTTATGTTGCTAAACTGCAGATGCGGAAATTGACAAAACAGTCACACAATAACATTTGAGCACTCCGAAATTCACAGCAACTGTGAAGCTACAAAACCAGAAGGAAGTCTGGGAGGGCCCCTCTCCTGAGAAGCCCCATTTCTGCACAGATGGCCCTACCTCAGGCAGATCCGTGAGGTCAAAGAGGCAGACCTCAGGAGAAATATCCTGGATAAATTACTGCAGAGGGATTAATTGCCACACAGCTGAAATCTGCAGCAGAGGTTTTGTGAGAAGGGAGTACAGGCCAGCTTATTTTCCAAAATGTCCTATCAGGCAAGATTTACATACAGATGAAAACTGTCTTTATCTTTTTTTTTTTTTTCCTCTGGAGAACAGAATCGCAATCATAATCAAAATTTAAAGGTTTTAAAAACACTTGTGGGTGTGCTATCATCTCAAACCTTCCCCTCACTGGAATCCCTGGAAAGAATTTCATATCAAAGCAAATATAAAACTCATTGACATGACAAAATGGTTGGTATAAAAAAATTATTTTATGTTGAAATAGAACTTTCTGGCAGGACTCTCCACTTCCCCATAAACTATGGAGGTGAAAGGTTCCTGAAATACCCAAGACCCCCACCAGCACACTTCCATGTGAGAGTCACCTCACTCGCACAGCCTGAAGGATTTTTATTAAGTCGGATATTTTTGTCAGGGCACTGCAGGGGTAACCTGTCAGCAAGGAGCACCCGCCAAGTCTTTCCAGTCCAACTGCTGTGATCACAATAAACTGTCACACTGTTTTACTTCCTTCCCTCACAAACACTGGTGAAATATAGCTTTGGCAGTTCAAGGCTTTCTACAGCATTAGAAAAAAACCCTACAACAATCTACTCCAATAGCAATACCAGAAAAATAATAACTGCATCTTCCCAGATAATGAATTTCACTCAAAAACTCCACCAGTGGGGCATTCTGCCCAGCAAAATTGTAGACCCATAGAATAGTTAGGGTTGGAAAGGACCTTAAGATCATCCAGTTCCAACCCCCCTCCCATGGGCAGGGACACCTCACACTAAACCATGCCACCCAAGGCTCTGTCCAACCTGGCTTTGAACACTGCCAGGGAT
>JANRGW010051964.1:0-38145 GCA_024733675.1 Psilopsiagon aymara | reverse complement strand
TGGATATGAGGAAGAAATTCTTTACTGTAAGGGTGATGAGGCACTGGAATGGGTTGCCCAGGGAAGTTGTGAATGCTTCATCGCTGGAGGTGTTCAAGGCCAGGCTGGACAGAGCCTTGGGTGATATGGTTTTGTGGGAGGTGTCCCTGCCCATGGGAGGGGGGTTGGAACTGGATGATCTTGAGGTCCTTTCCAACCCTAACTATTCTATGATTCTATTCATGTATATAACTCACAAATGCAGGAAAGAAAGGAAAAAAACAAAGTAAAAGAGAGAAACACAAAGTTCTTTTCTACTACCCACTGTGGACACTAAACATGAGGAAAGCGAAGCAGTTAGTGCAGAACAGGCTTGCAACTTAAGAGACAGCACCCAGGTGCTCCCAGTCCTCACCATTCATCAGGTTCGGTGCAGATGAAGAATCCTATAGCATGGGCCTAAAAAAACCTTCAGAAACGAGGGCACAGTCTTCCTGTTGAGCTATCTGTTAAACTGAGCTGATACACCAACAAACCTCTGCAGATCCTACCGAGAATAACAGATTGATTTTACTTTTTCTGTGGACCTTTTCCTTCATGTCTTTATTCTCCTAAGTAATTTTTATTCACATAAGTATTCTCACGGAAAACAATACCATACACATATATCAGTGCCAATAGTGTACTCCTCCAGTACGACACAACATCAAATAGCCTGACCTTTTCTTTTGCCTGAGAAAAAAAAAACGCTTAAAACCAAAACTACTCTCTTTGAGCTTTAAGGTACATTATAATTTCAGATGCTTGGAGTTTTATTTTAATAAGCATTAAAATATGATCAAGGCAACATCAAAGCAATAACTACCATTTAAAATGTTTCCAAAGAGAATTATTTTGAATATATGGTTTTGCTGTAAGTTTTGACATGAACTTTTGACTCCATGAGGTAATGACCTGTGCTTCTTCATGGGGGAATTTTTGCAAAAACTGACTTGATGGTGTCCTTGTTCACCACTCATGAGTGATACCAAAACTGCCATTGGGGACCATGTATTTTATCACAAGTGGCTTCAACCTCTTGTTATATATGGCAATAAAGGAAGAGACTTAAAAAGAAAGCACACACAGAAGAGAAGGAATCCATATACATTTCAACTCATGCAAACACTTCAAACCACAACACAAAACCTTGAAATGTTCAAAGAAGCTGGATGTAGCAACTGAATTGTGTTAGCTCTGGTCCCTCCTGAGCTATAAACCCCTGCCTTACCCTGTCTGCAAATGGACTGTCCTTTAGCAAAGAATGATGGCCATTCTTACAAAAGACATACAGTTCTCTGTATGGGCAGCAGTGTATATGCCACTGCAGAGTCACCTGCTGACAGCTGACACTGCTTCTGATTTTCACAAAGCTCACCTTCTCCTTTTAAGAAGATTTCTTTGAAGTTGAAGGCCACTCAAAAAACACTGGGGTGGGGGGTTATTATTTTTCAATGCCAACCTAGTAAGTAAGTTGCCATTTGTCGAAACATCATTTTTTGCCACAGAGCATAATGCTGCCTTTAAAAGCTGTTTATAGTTGTGGATATACTGACCAAGAGGTGCATGTAACAAATGGTCCAGTTTAATGATACATAGCATCTGCAACAAGCCATCTTTCATATAAAGGCATGCGAAGAATTAAAACCTGTTCCTTCTGGTCATTTGCACAATGACTCCAAAATCAGCTAAATACCTGAAGCAGGAAATTGGAAGAAGTAGTTGTAGCTTAGCCATGTGAGACTAATAATATAAAAACTGCCTATTCAGGCCCACTCTACACTGTTGAGTTCTATTTACCCAACCTGAAAAGTAGAAATAGTTTCCAGGTATGATGTTTAAACACTATCCCATCCTCATTTACAAGAAATGTTTCCCTTATATGATGAAAACTTCCACTTGTTTACGGTCTGGATTAATGCCTGTTTTATTTTGACTTTTAATAAAAAAGCAAGAATAAAAGAAGGTTCCTTATATTTAAAATATGATCAGAATAAGCTCTCTAAAGATAAACTGCACAAAAGATAAGATCCTTGTACACAGGCTGTCACATAAGCTTGTGTACACATGGTTATGACAAAAGTTCTCAGAGTGTTTTTCAACTACAAGAGGAACATCTGGTTATCCCTGAAGTTGGAGTATCAGTAGGTTTTCTAAGCAGTGCTTAAAACCACTTGCAAATTTTTTCCACATGAAAATGTGGGGGTAGCAACTTTCAATATATCAGAAATATAGTCAGTGATCTCCCTCTATATACAGTTTCCTTACTATTTTGACAATCAGGTAAGCTATGCACTTCAGTTTGTTGAGCCAGCTCCAGATTTCTTCAACATACAGCCCTGCATGTTCTCTTCAAGAATAATGCCATTTGAACACATGTAAGGTATTGGGTTCTAACACAGACACACTGAACTGTTTTAGCTATAGAAACAGTTCATATTTTTAAAAATCCAATTAATTAGAGAATTTATAGCACATCCTATAGATTATTACTCTACAACAGAAAACACACAATTCCTTCTTTGTCACAAGCAAAGTAGAAGTGATCGAACAGACATTAAAATATCAGCCATAATCATGGAATCACAGAATGGTTTGAGTTGGAAGGGACCTTAAAGCTCATCCAGTTCCACCCTCGTGCCACAGGCAGGGACACCTTCCACTAGATCAGGTGGCTCCAAGCCCCACCCAACCTGGCCTTGAGCACTATGCGGCAGCCACAGCTTCTCTGGGCAACCTCTGAAGCACCTCACCACCCTCACAGGGAAGAGCTTCTCCCTAATGGTTAATCTAAATCTTCCCTATGTCAGCTTAAAGCCATTCCCCCTTGTCCTGTCACTACATGCCCTTCTAAAAAGTCACCCTCCAGATTTCTTGTAGCCCCATTTAAGTACTGGAAAGCTGCTCTAAGTTTTCCCCTGAGTCTCCTCTTCTCCAGATTAAGAGAGTTCATTAAAGTATCCCAAATTGTTATCCTTGGTTAAAAATGTTAAACAAATTTTCAAATATAGTTAGTAATACTATCTGCAACCAACTAACAAGTACCATGAATGTGTTACTATGGATCTTTTGGGAAATTTTATCAAATGTTTGACAGAGTTTCTCATAAAACCACAATGCTTCTTCATTTTTTATCTTAAACGTTTTCCTTAACTAGTTACTGGCATCAAGTTTTCTTATTTCATGCTTCTGCCCACTGAAATCCCCAGCAAAAGGCTGAAGTATCTTCCCAAAACTCAATGACAGTTCTTCACAAAGCAAAACAGCTGGCTTTTCCAAGTCTCGTTAATCTGTTTGAGCTGCCAGAGCCAAGAGCTGAAGGGAAAAGCAGAGGAAACTTCAATAGGAAAATATTTTGACATAACTGACCCAGATGACAAACAAAGCTTAAGCACATATCAAGCACACGGAGCGGTACAAAAGCATCAGCCGGGTGATACAGGAATACAGGAAGTCAGATCAAGCCAAGGTGAAGTAAGAACTTTGAGAACAGTGCGTATTTCTGTAATTACTGCTAATTGAAAAGAGAAAATATTCCTTCAGTCCAAGCTCTTCATCAACAGCAAATAAAATGTCAGGAATATTTTCTCCCCTTAGGGAAAAAAAACCCATTGGTTTGCTTGGTGTTAACATCCATAAAGACTACTTACTGTCATGGGTGGGTCTGGGTGAGTGGTTCTTTGGTTTTGGGTTGGTTTGGGGTTTTTTTTTGAGGTATTGTTTCATCATGTTTACAACAATCAGTGTGTCTCTCAGCTGAATTCCAGGGGGCTTAACTTTCGGAGGTCTAGATTTTCCGAAATTTTAAGCTGGTTTTCATCACTATAACTGAGTTTTTGCGTTAGTTTTGATGTTAAACAAACAAGTATTAAAAAGCACTAAGCAACAAGAGGAAAAGTGATGCTTCCAAACCCATTACAAGCATATACGAGTTACATATTTTTTCTCATGATTTATTTTGTTAACTCAGGTAATCTGCTTGTTGGACAGAAAACAGAACTCAAAATTCCCAACTGACATAATCCTGAGCAAAAGCCTCCTGAAATTAGCAGAAAGTCTCTCCCTGGTTTTAGCAGTCTGCATAAGTAGAAAGTGGGGGGGGGGTGTGGGGGGGTGTGTGGAACAAGATGACCTCAAGGTCCTTTCCAGCCCTAACTATTCTATGATTCCATAATGCAGGATACCATCAACAACATACACCCCCTCCAGTATCTAGCAACCTGGGCAAGCAAAAGAAAATCCATGAAGAAAAAAATATTCATTAGATTCTCAGCACAACACACTGACACAGGATTTCCTATAAATAAAATAAACAACTGGGGGGAAAAAGCACCACAAAAATCTAAGAGGACAGTGATATCAAATTTAAATAAATTGACATGCAAGACAAACACAGATATAATGATCTACACCATACAGAAAGATATGGAAGTTTTCCCAGAAATATTCTTATAATATCACCACAAAATCTTAGTGGTCTAATCAATACGTACATCAAAAAAGCAGCCAGTCAATGCTGACCCTAAGCGCAGGAACTGTCAAAACAGTATGGAGAGATAACTACCACAGTCAGTCAAAGAGGGAAAAAGGCCCACAGAAATAACACAGTGACAAAGGGGTTCATTTTCCTTATGTTCAACTTCAGAAATCTGGATGACATCTAAAGCAAAAGTGTCACAGAGGAAGTTGTATGTACCAGAGAGGTGTCATCAGCCTGGCAGAAGCTGAAAATTGTATCCTCCATCATATTAATGTTGATAGCTCCAGTATCAGTGCACAATTTTCCTTTCCTATTAGTAAAATAAAGGCATAAAATACATTCCAGAAGAAAATTAAAAAAGCTGGGGCAAGCACAAAAGGAGCATGAAGAACTAAAGTGCATAGAAGGCTACCTGAAATAAGAATTTAATCAGATCAAAGACTATTGATAAGACTGATGTTCAATCCCAAAGAATTAAAAAGTTATCCTAAATCATTCCTTCCCAGAGTCTTTCACTCTTTTGTATCCATGATCACAAAACACTGAAAAGTCTTCAAAAAGTTGAGCACAATTCAGTTGGTTTTTTGTAACAGAGGTTCAGGAGGGGGGAATAAAAAGCAAGATGACCACTAAAACCCTGAAAAGCCTCACTGCAGCAAGTGATACAGAAAAAGGGTGGGAGAGAGCAGGAAGAGCCATCCTCTGAAAAGTAGTTGAAAATCTCCTCCCCAGTAAATTCAGTAGATATATTGTATTAAAGACAAAGAAAGTCAAGTGAAAGAGTAAAAATAAACAATTCCCCTTGGGAATTACATGCAAGATTGCTTTGTAAAAACAAACAAACCAGACAAATGCTTTTCTCTGGAAAAGCAAAAGGTCACCAATCTTCGTGAAAATACAACTATAAAAAGTTTTGGCCAAATATCAAAGAACATGTTTACAAAAGAGCCACATTCATTGTAACACTAACCATTCAAACTTCACAATAGATTTCAGGAGAGAACAGGATGCAACGTCAAACATCTGTTATCACGTTATTTTCTTCAGCTCCTCTGCACAGAAATTATATCTAGACCTTGCCTGTCTTCCAAACCTTATTAGAGGAAAGTCAGATGTGGGCTGGAGGCTGCGTTGTTTTTACCGTGCCTTATACAGCATGATGACAGCCCATCATGCCCAAGACACATGGAAATGTTCACTTTTTAACAGATCACATATAACCCAGCTGAAGGACCTCATTGAGCAGAGTCAGCTGTCCAAACTGCACAGACATTGCATAGACACATCTGGAAAACAGTACAAAGCCTTCCTGGAGCCAGGCTGGGGCAGGAGCGATACCTTCTGCACCCAAGCAGGACAGCCAACTTAGAGAAGTAAGAGTACATGCAGCTCTCCAAGAGAGCTGGATTTACTGTGCCCACGTATCTTGACTGTAGCGTGCAGACATAATCGGTCCATCTTCCAAAAATCACTGGACCAAGTAAGCTCTGCATGTAATGTACTCAATTTCCTCTCAGGTTTCAGACACAGGGAGAGACAGCATCCAGAAACAGGCTCCCACAGCTAGAGCTATGACTCCTGTCTGCAGCCTGTTCTCAAGGACCCAAAAACCTGAGTCACCTGGACTATCCTGAAAGATTACACATAATCCACAAGCTGTACAGCAGACACTTTTAATCAATATTATTTATTTGGGGCAGGACAGAGTGGGAGGAAAATGCAAGTCTGAAAATTAAATTACCAAGAAACACACTTCCATTTAAAAATCCTGATACCGGTTCCAGGGACAGATATTTGAGACGTATCATAAAGAACAGGAAAATTAATAGGACTACAAGCAAGAAAAATCCCCTCTGTCAGGGGGAAAAAACAAAACAAAACAAAAACCAAACAAACAAAAAACCACCAAAGAATTAAAAAAAAAAAAAAACATAAACCCAAAAAAAACCAACCCCTTACTTATTCATCTACTTTGGATTTACTGCAGGAACACATGCAGTGGAAATTAATTCATGCCTGTTGTGCCTGAAGAAGTGCGGCAGACAATAATGTTTAACACATTTAGTACATGATGGATGTTGCCTTTTCTGTCTAGGAAGCAAATGTTAAGTTAGAGAAAGTGGACTATGCACCCTCCCTGGAGTCAACATATCCAGGGCTGGACATGCTCCAGAGATGTACTTCTTGAAACATGGAATATTCAACCAGTTCCAGGCCAAGGGATTTAAATGCACAGGGAATAAAAGGCAGCTTCCCCAAACTACCCACTGCTGCTGCAGCTTGTCAATGACTGGGTTCTGCACCAGCAGAACTCCACTGTGAAGAAACACTGCATTACTCTATAAATAATTTCCTCTCAGTGTGCCTCTGGATACTTCTATTCAGCATGAGCCACCTTTCACTTTTGGACAATTAACCGCATCAGCAAGAATGTCTGATATAGCTACAACTGATGGTAACAATGTTCATTTTTAACTGTTTGGGGTTGTTTTTTCAGACTGCTACCTTTTTTACCTCCATGCTCTCAGGCATGAGGGCCTTGGGCAAGACAAAGAGGAATATTTTCTTTTAAGCAGTGCAGGAGGAAAATGTTACCTTGTTTACCAGTAACTGAAGGACAAAGAACAACTTTGTCCTTACAGAAGAGGCAGAGTAAAGGTAGTGTTTCTTAAGGGCTGAGGTTTCCAAGGCTCATCCTGTTGATGTGAACGTGACCCAGAGGCACGTCTGGAATCCCAGGAAACACAGGCAATGAAGGGTTGCTGGCTTTAGGGTCAGGGCAACTGCCTCTGCTGCCAGAGAGGACAGGATCCAGAGCGACAGTTATAGTGCATCTGAAAGGACAGGCAGAGGAGGAAGCTGCCTAGAAACTAACACCACAGAAGGCTTTGTGAGTAAAGAGATGGCCAGCAGACAAGAGTTCATGATCTTATTGCTGAGAAAGAGATACTTTTAAAATACTTAAATGTTTTTTCTCACACTTCATTAACATTCTAACACATCTGCAAGGCCAACCCATGTGGGATCACTCTGCTATCTTTTTTTCCTTCCTACACGTTGAAGCTCAGTATTATTCTTATTAAATAACTTCCATTCATGCGTTTTCCATACAACCCACAGTAACGAGTTACACTGATTCATAAGCAATGAAATCCAAAATTTTTCAAAAAAGCATTCTATAATGCTAAGCAAATATCCCACTTATCCAACAGTAACCCAGACATAACTGATTTTGAAAACTTTCTGAAAACTGATAAAGTAGAACTATTTCTCCTGAAAAAAAAAAAAAAAAAAAAAAGAAATAGGCCAAAAAAAAAAAAATCTGTAATGAAACAGGAACAGTAAGATTAAAAAAGATATTTCTTGAGGAATGAAAAGGAATGTAAGAGATGAGATGACCATGGTTATTACAGTAAGAAAACCTACCCATATCCAGAGCTGAATTTCATCTGTATTGCTTTTAAGAATTTCATTGTTCCTGTTTTTTAAGATTTTAAATAATGACAATGGCTAATACGTCAGTAGATAGCTTACCCACCTATCCAACTCTGATAAAAATAAATACTAGCTTTTTGAAAAGCATACAAGAAACCACTAGTCCTTTTCATAAGAAAACACAAACCTTGATATTGACAAGGTGTTTCCTCTAGCATATATAACAATCACAAACACTAAGAGCCACTGGACTCTAGCACTGGAAATTCGTAAACTATCAGTTGTTATGCACGAGTTAAGAAAATGAAAGACTAAATAGCCTACCTTCACTGCCAAGAAGTTGAGACCACTTTCATGAGCCAAAGCTTTTGCTATCATTGTTTTTGAGCATCCAGGAGGTCCATAAAGCAGCACACCTTTTGGAGGCTGAATCCCCATTCGGATGAAGGAGTCAGGATGTTTGAGAGGCCATTCAACTGCCTGCTTCAATTTCAGCTTGACGTCTTCCAGTCCTCCTATGTCTGACCAAGATACCTGCAAAACACACCATTTTGTTGAATTCAGACAATGGAGCAAAACTATTTTTAAAGAATGCTCTGTAGAATGCATACTGGTTATTTCATGACATTGTTTTGCTGGTTTTAACCAGTCACTTCTTCAAAAACCCTTTTTCCTTTTTTAAGAAGCAATCATTAATAAAGTCACACAAAGCCAAAGGGTATTAGAATTGCCTTATGCTGGAGGATGTAAGCAAATATTTTGTATCTACTTCAAAGGTCAATAACAAAACATAGAAAAACAACAATAAAATGACAGCATGGCCATACAGGCAGCAACACTGTGTGATCACTGGCAAAGTCACAACTCCATTCTCTTGGTATTTTTGATACCAGCTATTCCACTAAGCTGAACACGACTAAGCATTATGAGTTTTGGGGTAGTTTCTCCACTTGCCAGCACTTGCCACCATATGGGACTTGGGCATTGGAGATTTGACTAGAAGCTCAAAACCAAACAATCCTCCAAGTAGACAAGTATCTAGAGAAAAAACAAACAAACAAAAAACAAACAAAAAAACCCCACCCAAAACCAACAACCACCACACAAAAGCAGCACTCAAATGCAGTTAAATTTGATCTGCCGAAGATTCAAGACAGGCTTGGCACGCATACATCAGGACAGAACTAATATGTCCCACCCAAGAGAGCAAAGAAATCTAAAACCTGACACACCTCTCCCCACATCGCTGTCAACAAGCCTGAGACTTTCCCCCACATCCCCTAGCTGGCTCTTTGTCCTGTCACCATCCATTCCTGTCCATTTCAAATATTAAACATGTCAAGACACACCTAAATCAAATGATCTTCTGCCTTAAAACACTCTTCCAAAAATTTGCTAGACATAAATCACCCTTCAGCTCTGGAAAGTCACTACATTTGAAAGGTAAGCAGAGTATTACTAGAAGGTGATTATTCACATTCCTCACAACTTGAAAACAGGGGTCACTCCTTGCTTGTCCCTACTGCTATTTTCCAGATACTAGTATAGAGTGGAAACAAATAGCAGATATTCACTTAAAGAGGCAATTCAGTCTGCTATTGAAGTGGAAGAAAAAGAGCAGTTGGATGTGGTGCAAGCACTTTAGTGTAAGTTGAAGCAAACCAAATATAACTTCTCCTCCATTGTCAGCCTTTGACAGAGAAGAAAATTACAAAGACAGCAGAGAGCACGCAGCAGAGATCAATATGCATGGGTCAGTCCCTCAGAAATACTCGGAGTTTAAAAGCTAACTGGAAGGTGAGGAGCTGCCTTTCTGCTGTCTACAGAACATCATCTCTCTCAGACCATGAATATGTTACAGGAGCTCTAGAAAGAAGACAAACTAAAGTCTTTTTCTTAGTGACCAACAGCTTCTGGCTCTTAAATAATAACTTTACAAACCAGGGGAAGCATGAAATATGTAGAGCTGATCACCACTGCCTACTAAGAAGAATCTGACAGCAGATGGACCAGCAAAGGCAAGATTCTGGTCAAGTCCTGAAGTCCTAAACAAAACTCCCCTCTCCTGCCTTTTCGAAACGACAGAGATGGGGGAGGAAGGGGGAAACCATCAGTGATAAAACATTCAAAAGTAAGAATTCTTTTTGATCTGTGAAAGCTTGGAAGAACCAGGTGGACTGCTTTCGCACACAAATCCTCAAGTAACTTCCTGACTGCCTTTAATACAAATTCTAGCGAACGCATTCAGACATCCAGCTATGCTTCTTTCACCTGCACACCCATGCAAAGGGAAGGTCTTGCAACATAAGCAATGAAGTCTGATATTCTGTCACTGCAGAAGTGGTTTTAAAGACAAGCCTTGGGGCTAAACTTACATATACAAAGACCTCTGCTATGGTGTGTAAGACACCAAGATTTAAATACTGCTGTAATCTTTACCTCTTCTCAGGTCAACAGAGCTCAGAATACGATGCAGAGCAGTAACCCCTCTGAGGCTGTTAAGCAGCAGCAACAAATAAATAAATCAGACCTGCAAAGGATGTCTCATCCAGAACCTTCTGGCTGCAAATACACAAATCTGAGTGTTGAATTACAGTATCACCTGGGTGGAAAAAGCAAGCAAAACCATCACACTCTACAAAAAATTCAGAAAGACCCATAGGAGAGGGAGGAAAGGCAACTACAGTGAAACTCTCTGAAGAACTGGAATATTAACTTCCTGATTCATAATGTGCATCCCTCTCTCCTAAATCCCTGCTGCACAAAAAAGCAGCCACCTAAAAAGGTTGTAATGCACAGTAAAGTTCAAGAAAGGATCTGTACAAAGAGAAAGCGAGATGCTACATGGAACCAAGCAGTGAGTATTCTGCATTTGCCTTGGTAGCACACAGCAATGTGGACAGTAGTGGAAGGACAAAAAAAAGGCAGACAGAAGGAACACAAAAAAAAAAGGCACTTTTCAGAAGCAGACTGCAAAGCATTCTACACAGACTATCAAGTACCCTCCAAGACCAAGAAGCAATTTGCTTGAGGCCACCCAAACAAGTGATTTAAAATATATCTCTTTGTTTCTTAGCTACTACCCCAAGTACAGGCATAACAAAAGGTTTTCCCAGGTTTTAAATAAGACAAAAGACTGCTAGAGAGCAATATAGCCCTCTAGCCTTCCAAGCAGCTAACTTACTAGTGCTCAATTCTAGGACCTAATAAGCAAAGATTGATTAGGAAATTAAGTTTCTGCACACCCTACTCCAAGTGCTGAAGATATCAGTGAACAAGGTCTGTGTTGATGAAAATTTGCAGTGTCTGATAAAACAAGTCATTATTTTCATTCAGTAACAGAGATGATACCAGCTTCAAAAAAATCCAACAGCAGTAAATGGTAAAGGTATCATAAGGGAAGAGGTTCTTCAAAGTTCATTCACTTGTGACTTTATTTAGAAGTTACTTTGAATTTTTCTCATTCAGTTGACAGATGGCTAGTGCAAAGAAATGAAATGCGAAAAAAAATAAAACAAAACAAACCACCTTCTGAAAAGCAAAGTTAACAAAACACAAAAGTCTCAGTTTAAGTCAGCACGTACATCAACGGTTTTACTTGTAACTAACTGCATAACTCAGAAGTCCTACCCTCACCAAGGGGCTGCCAAGCAAATAATATAACTGTAATAAACAGCAATAAAGCTGATACTACGAATTAGTGTAGCCCAGACTTCTGTCTTTTTTGGGGAAAAAAAAAAATCTCACAGATGATCATTTATTTAGTGTTTGAAGTTGATTTTAACAAGGACTTTTTAGAAGACAAAGAGTGTTAAGGAAAGACTTCAAAACTTGAAGGAATGTCACCCTTGATTTTCTAGCAAATTTACCTACACAATCAGCCATGTAGTTGGACAGATTCTGGGGCAACAGGAGCAGGGAAAGACAAGCCTATCCTGACAGACAAAGTATCTGGACATTAACCAATACAGGATGATTGCACAAAGATACACTAGCCAGGGAAAACAAAAACAAATCAAACCACAAGTTTTAGGTTTCCTAAGCAAAAGAAACAGAAAACATGAACCAAATAGCTGTCCAGCTTTCATTTCCTGCACACCAGGCTATATTTTTTACATTTTGATAAGAACGCAACAAAAGGTGCAAGCAAGGCAGTTTCTGTTGATACAAACTACTGCAGAGCATATAACAGTACACTATGGCCGACAGCCAACTAAGTGAAGTGCTTTAGGGGTAAAAGGCCCAAGTCTGTGGGCTGGAAGCACTGAAAAGCTTCCAGTCACACTGAAAAGCACTTTCACTTCACAGTGGAAGCACTGAAAAGAGGTGTAAATTAGTAAAGGAGAAGAACTTCCTATAGAAATTGAGACTACTAATGTCAGCTCTATGGCAAACAGTAATGTTTCCCACAGGTTTTGCAGAAGCAGACATTCAAGCATAATATTAAATAGCAAAGCAGCCTAGGACACAATATCATCAGCACTCATTGCAATGTAGTTGCACTCATTTGGCTTCTTAGATACTTAGCATCTACTGAAACCAAGTACTCCAGCATCCAATTAATTGTAAATGTTACTGGAATCAAACACACAGCCTCAACCAGAGCACTTCAATACACAACTTCAGAGAAGGTAAAGTAAGTCTACAAAATTTGAGACATACCTAATAATCACTATGAGAAGCATGCAATATAAAACGTTGCATATTCCTCTCAAAAAAAAGTTATCCAAGGAATTAGAAGCTGCATTACTTTGTCTGCTGCAATCTGTACTGAAAATAACATATCAACCAATTAAATTCTCTGGTTTAATGCACTGGTTAAATATCAGTACATTAAATACAAAGTAACTGGCACTCAAGACATTAACAACCAGGTGAGAATAAGACATATTTATTTGTTAATAAAGAGCAAATTACACTAGTCTAAGTTCAGTAAAAATTATAAATAGATTTTTTATTATTACTATTTCTTTTTGCTTGTGCACATCTATAAAACAGAGTGATCAACTTTTAAAACAGCTACTCTATGCTAAAGTACATGAATGAGTTTCAGGCGTCTGCAAGTGCTCCTGCATCACATCCCAAATTCCCAGCAAGGAGCCCTACCAGGGACTTGGATTCCTGTTGCTTGCTCCCCCTGCTCTGCCATCCTGACCACTCAGCCACAGCAGAACCAAGCTTTTTCAACTAACCTGCTGGTGATGTTACAATACTAGATTTACATTACTGTGACATTCTTCAACAGTCTATTCGAATTTCCAGATATTCAGTCTGCTTCTTAGCATGCACAGGTACCTTAATTTTGGTAAGCTGGCAGCTCTGCAGCCTAAAATCATAGTTAAACTGAATTTCAGCACCTCCTTTGGTAGGTGATGTGGGAGGACACAAAAATCCGTTGTATTTGGTACTTGTGGTTCCACTTTAAACTCACCCCAGGCACCAAAAAGCTGAGCCTGAACTGCACTCTCTATCTTCAAAGAATATGCTTTATTCTGTAAAAATGCAGGTCCTGTCAGCACAAAAGCAATCTGCACTATGCTGTTATCTTTCCTTCAATAACAGAATGAATTTCAGTAGTATTCTAGTGACTCAGCTGGTGTTTAACAAATTTAAACCCAGAGAATCAAGGAAGGCACCAGCAGCATGGTTTAATGGACAATAGAAGCCTGAGGAGTAGGTTGACCTGGATTCAGAAACAATTCCATGCTCAACACCTTGCTTCTATCTGTCTTTATTGTGCTGTTTAGCAGCACTCCATCTGGCTCCAAACAGGTTGGTATGTGTAAAAGACACAGCACAGTTATAACGACATGAGCCCAAGAGCCAGCAGCACAATAAGCAATGAGAGAATTTGTAACTTTGGTTCTCAGCAGAACTACTTAGCCCTTGCAGATATTGATGCCACTACACAATTTCCAGGAAAAGCCATCTTGGGCCAACCCGAGCATTTCCACCCAGCACTTCACTACACAGTGACAGCACTTAACAACTCAAGTGTGATATCTGAGCTGGCTGCATGCAGCATCCTGTTCACAGATTTTATTTCCCGTTCCTATTGTTTCGGAATAAGTGTCTGCAGTTGTGAAATCTAATTCCCAGATGACTCATCTTCACGCAATGAGACCTAAATGTTTTCTTCTAGGGCTTGGGGAGCTGCTGAGAAACACCAGCACAACCACTTGCAGAGTCAAGATTTAGTAACATTAAATACAACATTTTCTTTTGCTGAATATTCTTAAGCCAGATTAATCATCTTAAACCAGAACAATTCCCAGCCCAATTTATGTTGTGTTTGCTACTGAGCTACAATAATACCTGAGAAGGCAGCGAGCAGGGTAAAGATGAACCAAACGAATTGTTCACATAATGCCAGCCCCTGACTGGTAACCACTTAGCAGCGATAACCTACCTAACAGTACGTAATTCTGCCCTCAATTACAACCACATAATGCCACTGAAGAGGCTCAGGTCACAGCAGTATGAACTGCATGTAGATTTAATTAGCGTTACCAAAAAAAAAAAAGAAAAAATACATCATAGCAATCTCTCCACACCTTTGCTTCAATACACATTGGTTACAAACATTAGCAGTTGGTTTCTGCTTAAGTTTATGTCTGCTTTACAAAAGGCTTCAGCTTTCACCACTGTTCAGGATCCGCTTTGAGCAGGCATCTGAAGACTTTTCCCCCATTAACCCACTCATTACATAAAACTACCAATCAGAAGATATGCTTCTGCATTACCAACTCTTCCTAAAGTATTAGGAACTTTATCTTCCATAAATAGGTCTTCAAAATTATAATTAAACAAATAAGCAAACAAAAAGATGACACACATTTATTGATAACTTGAGGATTCCCCTTCACAGAATTACTCTTTTGATAAGGCATTTAAATGCCTAACTGCAACTCCCAACGTGGCTTTCACAATGTTGCTAGCGTATTGCAAAAAAAGACTTACTTTTGGCACATCAACTGCCACCTCCCTCATGGCGCTGGGCCTGACATCATTCATCCCCTGTAGGAAGTCATTGAAAGCAATCATCACTGACCCAGCCACCTCGTTGTCTAATACATTAGATCTTTTCCCCAGTGCTCTCCGCAAGGCGTATAAACCTATTAAAAACAGAAAAACATGGAAATATGTGGACTTCTTCTTGGTTCTCACAAACAGAGAGTGTACAACACACAAACACAACAGCTTTGGAAAGGAAATTCTGTTCAAAAGAATTTCTCAATGCTGGGCCTTAAGTAGTTCCAAGAACAGGTGAGACACTTCTGATGAGAGCACAAGAAAAGGGGGATTTAATGACCACAGACAGAATACAAACTAAATCTGTTCCAAAAGACAGACTTAAGCAGCCATGCTCCTGTGTTCCCAGAGATGAAGCTAACAGGACAAAACCTCCAAAGGTCCACACACTGATCCAAACACATTTCTAAAGCACAGAGGAAGAAGGATAATGAGTATTCCAGGCAAACATTAAATCAGCTCACATAAGACATTTGCAACCTTGTCCATTCCTCTATTAGTACACTGTATTTGCCTAGCTGCTCTTAAAAGCAAACTGTCGAAATTTGTTTTACTTTCATTGGAACCCTATTTTGCTACGCAGTAAGATGCCAGACACCCATATTTTTCTTGATATGCAAGAAGCATTCCCTGCAACACTCGACAGCTCTTCATTCCCTTCAGCAATAATATGTTTCAAACACAAGCAGAGCTTTTACCTTCTCCTTTATTTGGCCAAATCCCTTGCACACAATATCTATAAATCTTGATACTAATTCATTGCTTCCCTTTAATTCTATCCTCCAAAACCTGCACAAGTCCCACCCATCAAAATACCAATATTCCTTGGGCAGGACCAAGAAGTACCATCTGCAGGATCCAAGCGTTCCTCAGAGAGAGCAGCTACTGCCCCAGTTGTGTAAGATTCCTAGAAGCATCATGGTTTTCCCACTATATAATTATGCCTTTTAAGGTCTAATATAATTTGGAGTTCTATAGCTTCTATTCCCAGCCCTGTTCTGTGAACTGAAACTGTCATATATGTCACTTAGTATATTATTACATGATGATTATAATCTTATATACAGGTATACACACACATGCAGCTATGTAATATCTGTTGTCATGTGTTACAGGAAAAAAAAAAAAAGAGGCAGTATTAAACCAGTGCACCTTGCATGATCACACAAAGATAAACCTTTGCTATATTTAACTAATCAAAACATCCATTAGTGCTACATGAAGGAACAATAACACGGATAAGCTATTTCTGAAAAGAGAACTGGTTTTAACTTCCAGCAGATTTTTTTCTACAGAGGCCCTGGTAGATGCAGATATGCGAAGTTTCTGACAGTGACAGGAATTCGGAGTTTTCTACAATATATACAATGTGTGAAGAGATATAATATCTCCCTTGTGAAGCAGTACAGCTGGTGTTTCTCCAGAAACTGCCAATTATGGCAGAGTCCAAGCACCTGCATTCAATACCCAGGCTCTTACTACCATAATGGAGAGGAGACGGGGGAAGTTTGTAATTCAGGTTTCCCCTTGCACAGAATACCCAGAACTAATAAGATATATAAATAAAAGCATTTCAAGAGGCCAACGAATTAAATGAAAATCTGGTCACCAGAAGACAAATATAAAATACAAGTAAGTGACTCATTTTAACCATCCTGACAATTTTCATGTTACTCCTCCCCCACCCTTCCTTTCTTAGAAAGAGTTCCTTTTAGGCAAACAAAAACTTAAACAAGACAACACAGATTTATCCCCAGCCACATTTAAAACTTATATCCAATATCCAAGGAAATAACAAACTGGATATCTTATTCTAGTATCACTGCAGTTAATACTTTGGGGCTGAGAGCAGGTATTGGGGTTAACTCCTACAGATTCTTTTTGGTGAAGTCAATTCACTCCACTTAAAAAAAAAAAAAAGAATAAATAGCATATTATGAAATTAAATCATAGAGAAAGCAAGTAACTGGTAAGGAACTCTGCTCATTTCTATACATATCTGCTCCATTACTCCATCATGCACCCGTCTTGTTTGATTCATTTTAATGGTGTCATGGGTATCTTCTTTTTTTCATGACATGAGGAACTCTTAAAAAGAAGCAAATTTATTTTAAAAATTGAGAGACAACAGGACATAAAGATGCCCAAGGAGAATTCCACTTTTAAGGAGCATTAGTGTCAGTGCTACCAGCAGTACAAGTGAAATTTCAGTCCTCAGCAGTGGGTTTATGGTGTAACAGCCTTGATCCAGAACAGGAATAAAGAGGTCACAGCTTTCCAAACAAAAGTCTGAATTCATTTTAGCATGTGCATGCACACACCACTGCACAGGTCAGCGTTTAATTGAAACAATGTTTTACATTAAAACAATAATAAAAAACAGATTGAAAAAGAAAGCATGATTCTTCCTGTTTCCTCCTGTTATCATAATCACTCTTTCCTGCATTTCAGAATGATCTCTAACCCGGGCAGGGGGGAGAAGGAGGAGGGAGTGGGGAGGAAGGAGGGAGGTGGGAAGTCTCAGTAACAGGAGGATACAGGCAGCAGCTTGCCAGTGGCAGAAAAACACATCCTTCTCTCAAGATGCTGAAAGATCCTTATTTAATTTAAGAAAAAGCAGGGTAGGCTGCAAAACATGCTGCTAGAAGCAACACAGAGGCAAACGAGGTGAAACACTACAGCAAAGCCAAGTTTATCAGTACTGGAGTTATAATCTAGATAAACTGAAGAGTCAAACATAGCACCTCAAAAAGCACTGATCATCTCAGGCTAGCTGTTGGGTACTTTTCATGGGCATGTTCTGGTTTGAGTGTTATCAGTGCTCTGAACTGCCTCTGAGCACAGCATTTGTTACCGCTTTGCTTGCTCATTTTCCAGTGCTACTTCATTCTTAAGGATTCATGAATATCAAGAGCCTTTTGGCAGTGACTGACCAGGCCCAGAAACAGGCGGGTAGGTTTTCACTGTTTTATTCCAGCACAAGTCCTGTGTGAGGGGAGGAAGGATGCAAACGTAGTTAGCATGCGGTATGGTCAGCAGGATAGTTCACACAGGCATGAGCTACCTATTTTCAGTAAAGGGATACAAGACTGGTCCCTAGGACTAGAGCCTTGAGCAACATGGTCTAGTGTGAGGCATTCCTCCCTGGTAGTGGGGCTGGAATGATCTTAAGGTCCTTTCCAACCCAAAAAAAACCCAACACATTAAGTCATGCATGATTACAAACAATGGAAAATAAACAATTTGTTCCAGTCAGGCAACTGTACGCTCTACCTCACTAACTCATCTTGTCTGTCTACAAAAGAGGAAACTAAGTGAATAGAGGGGGAAAAGCCAGCAGAACACCCTGTCCTGGTACAGATGACCCTTCTTTGGTATCAGGCTATGGTACCAGATTAGTAGCATTGCTTCCCTGAAAGACCTTATTGCTCATAGCTTGGCTAAGAATGGCACATTAGATCATAGTCACAATGTCTGACCCTAAAAATAGACTACAACACTGTTAGATTTGTCAGTCTGTGTATAATTATACACTACTGTAAATAACAGAAAGCACCTGCTCAAAACAATGAACATACATATTTTAGGTTTCTGAAATATAATATACACAACACTTGGGGAAATGAACTAACAAGATTGTTACTCATGCACCTTTTACTGCTCATCAGCTATTTCTTCTGCAAATCCATCTTGTCTGGACTTACCCTACCAGAATTCTAATACCAGAATCTGTATGTAGCTTCAAAGAAATTGAAATTTTCTTGTAAGCCTGCCTATGAAAGGAAATGCTTTCTCGTTCCCTGCTAATCCGGCATTTCCCTCCCAAAAATCCAGCCATACCAAGAAGACACATACCACTTCTACCTGTGACAGCTGTAAGAAACAACATGATTCTCCGCTGCATGGCTGCAAGTGGAATGCTCAGCAGCATATAGAAAGATTTCAGCTTCCTAATGGCACTGGATAGGGCATCTTCCTCTACTTCCAGATCTTTACATTCTATACTTCAAAATGTAAGTTTTATGCACAGGAAAAGCATTTTGTATATCTTAAAATCAATTTTGAACTTTATAAACCATCAGAACAATGTACTTGACTTCACAGGCAATGCACACAGAAGTTGTTTCACATGCACACAGAAGTTGTTTCACTGTCTGGCTTGGAGTTTCTGTTTAGTGTGATCGATTTTGTTCTGTAGGGTTTTTTTGGGGTTTGGTTTTTTTTTCCTCACTGTAGATATATGGAAAAATCCCTGAAGAACTTTTATTTCCTGTTCACACAGAAAAGATAATGCCCTTAAATCCCTTGTAACCATAATATTCCAAATTCACTCAGCCAACCTGAGCACTAATGTACTGTAGAGAGTATGTTAGCAATTTACAGTCCTTCATGAAGAGCTCTGGCATTTGCTGGAACATGTCTATGGAGCAGACCAAAAGTTGACAGGTACGACACTGGAGCAAAAGAAAGGAAGGAAGAAGGAATTGAATTTTCAAAACTTATTTTGTACAGGAAACAGTTTATTCACAGATCAGGTACACATACATCATTTTTCCTAAGACAGTGACAACAGAGGGAAATAAGGAATACCAGACTGCCTGTTTGTAGCCTGCTCTCATACATAAATGTAGCTAAGCCAAGGTTTGTCATACATATGTTAGAAGAAAAATAAGGACTGCCAGGCTACCAGAACAGCAAGGACAGAAAGATAAGAAGCAATGGTTAGTGGCTAAGTGTAATTAAGAACACTGTCAAGACAGAATACAGTAAAAGTTGAAGTCAGAAGATCTACAGTAACTTTGCCTAAAAATAGTGAATCTCTGTCCTGAATAGCAGCTATTCATTCTCCATACAAATGCCTACTGCTAACTGATTTTGCTCCTGCAGAACTAACACAGAAATACAAATCAAGCCACATTTCACCAGATCTTTTACTGATTAAGAAAAAGAACTAAGACTGCTTTCAAATCCTAAGTTTGCCATTATATATTCCTGGAAGACATTTTACCTGGAGCCTGAGGAGGAGTCAGGATTCTAAAACTGAACTCTTCTCCTACAGTGCCATTTCTACACCAATAGCTTGTCTGAAGTATAGCTGATGCTACCTTATTCAGAAAAAAGGCAGAGCTCTGAAAACAGCATTTGTTTTTACTCAGATACTGAGAAAGTTTGCCACTTTGTAACTTGAAGATGAACATCTACTCTAAACAGTTCTTTTCTAAAGTTTCTTTTCTAGTTCGGATCTTTCTACAGCCAGCAGAGCAAGAAAGAGGGAGATATATCATATTCAGTCGCTCCCTATGTACCAAGAGGGGAACAAAACTCCTACAGCTTTTTAGTAGAAAAAGGGAAGAATTGTGTCTCAAATATATTTGCAATGGAGTCTATTACCATTACTGATCCAAGTTACATTTGAAACCAGATAACCAGATTCAGCACAAAAGCTGAAACAAAAATGTATACCAATTGCTTCACAGAGCTAGCACTGTACTTGAGCTCCAGATGTTCTCATACTGTGGTCACTCAAAGAATGTAAGAGCAAGACAACTGATCAAACAGAATCTGAAGAGAACCACAGAGAGAAGCATTAGCCAAAATTCAAAAGATATCTGAATTTAGAAACACAACAGAATCAAATGAAATTCTGCATAAAACAAGACAAAATGGCACAAATTAGTATCATGGAAAAAAAAAAAAACAACCAACAAAACAAAAACAATCACCAAACTCCAGAATACAGAACAAATAGAAAAACTACTGCCTTTCCAAAATTCAAAGTGTTACTAAAGGTTTCTTAAAATTTAATACACTTTCAAACAAGTAATTTCCCAAAAAAGTAGGTCTGCATCTTGGAAAAAAAAAAACAAACAAAACCAGTTTTAGTCCAAATACGAAAGTCCAGACCAGAGCTTGCTCCTGAATCAGGAAATGGAGTAGCCATCTGCATCATGAAGAACCAAGTCTCAATCACTTGCAATAATTAAAGTCAGGTTACTGCAGTATTGCAGTGAACATTAAGGCTGTTAGTAGGAGAAAAACACCACAGTGCTTGTGTGCGGGTCAGCAATAACACTGAACATGGTTATCCTATTTCAGCTGGCAGGAGGTAGAAAATTGGAAAAGACATGATGTGAGAGGAAAGAAGGAAGCATGTAAGCCTGCAGAATACCTTTCAGTCAGCAAAACACCAGGTAACATGAACAACTCTCTGCACAGCAAGAATAAAGTCCATAGTTTGGCAAAACCCTTCTCAGAGATTAAAGGTCAGGAAGTTGTTTTCAGCTCTTAAATCTGTAAAACCTTTGAAGTTAACACAGGGGAAACAAGCAGCTCAGATCACTGTAGGGGAAAAAAACAAACAAATCAACACCAAACCCACAGGACAATTTGAAAGGTTAAGTAGACTGTAGAGTGTCTTCAAAAATCAGTTTCATCTTGGTTAGATCATTTTCATTCATTCAAACGTGCTAGACAGACAGCTGAGGATTTCTTCCATTGCTAAAAGAATAACATTGCCTGGCACACAGCTCTCATCCAGCTTTGCATCCAGAGCCGAAACCCCCACGAGACACAAACTGTGATAAGCAGAATAGTGACTAGCGCACCACCCACATCAATGTGACTTACAGCTGGATCACCAACACCCTGTTGACTCCCAGGTCTAGAAGATAAACAGGAACCACACTGAACTCTCTGTTCCCACCACAGCTTGGCCAGCGATCCAGCCCAAGACAGCATCCGCCCTGAATTTATTCCATTCTTAAGTAAAGTGACATAATGCTAAATTTTCAGGATCTGCAAGCTGAGGAATGATTCTCAGACTGCCATTTCACAGCCAACCGGTCTGCACAGATAGGGCTGCACCAACACAGGCTACTCTGGTGCCTTGCACCCCTTTACTCTTCAATCCAAACTACTTGTTTTGGGGTGGACCCTCACACTCATTCAAGCACAGAAGTTTTTATATGCACACACGAGTAGTATAATTTCTTCTGTATCACTCAAGTTGCAGGAGCAAGAATATGATGTCTCTCTGTCAGGAATTAATTTTCAAATAGTAATGAGTTATTGATCAATTCTTCTGAATATATTCTTTATTTCTTGCTTATATAAATATACCAGACAGAATGGGATGTGCTTAAACCAGATTATTAAATAGCCAGCCCTCAACTGTGTATATGAGGTCAGCATTTCCATCATACAACTAAGTGCAAACCAGTTCCAGATAAAAAGTTAGATTTAGTTAGGATGAAAACCAAAGTTCACATGCCCTGACTGCAGTTAAGTTCAGCATTCTCCACACTAAAATGAAAAACAAGTCTCATTGCAAAAAAAAAAAAAAAAAAAAAAACAACAAACCACAAACCAAAAAACCAACCAAACAACCAAAAAACCCACACACAACCTAAAGGGTCCAAGATTTTATAAAGGAAAAATAACTACAAAAAGAAACTTAACATGTACCAGTGTCTCTTCAGAGAGGCAAACACAGCAGGACTTTTTCCTCTCTGGATACAAAGACCGCTGTGCTAAGGAAACACATCTGCACTAAGCATCTGCAAAAGACAGAGGGGTTAAAAAAAAAAAAAAAAAAAAAAGATTTGGAAATTTTGCAATCACATCAGAATGACATCAAACTAAAGTAAAAGGGTGATAATCTAACCCTATGCAGCTAAAATAACACATTTTTTTGTGGAATCTTAGGAAAGTAGTTGAACTACTTTAAATGTCTACGAGAGCAATTCTAAAGCAAATTTGAGTTTGTTTTTGCCACACAGGATGCTGGGTGAAGGGCATCCTAACAGAGAGGGCCAAGGGATCCCCCAGACAAGAATAAGGTGAACACACTCCACCCAGTCTCAAGCATGCTCCTTGAAGCCTCTCAGCAGCATCCACATGCAGCCTCTACTGCACAGAAGTAATCATTCTGAGTGAGAGCTCTAAGAAACAAGAAAAACATATGTTCCAGTCCAAGTCCAAAAAAGCCACATTGCTTCTCTACGTGTGAGTGCAAGCAAGGTCACATTTGTTCACAACCTGTTAAGACAGCAAACTAGGCCAGCTGCTTTGGGTTAAAAACAGCTTCTCCATTAAGGACCCAACTTTAAAACTACAGAACACGGAACTCATGAACGCTGAACATCAACACAGTGTCAGAAAACTCAACTGTTCCAGTCAAAAAACTCAATTTGTAGCTTTACTTCTATATTATGTCTGAACATTTCACTGCTTTTCAAAATCCAGTGCTCTGCTATTTCTGCAAAAATCTCTCCATTTCATAACAAAACATCTTTTGGTATTGACCATCTGACTGTATTTGTTATTCATATTCCTGTCAAAAAAACCCACATTTTCTACATCACCTTTTCATAAAAAGGCAAGTAACCTTTCCCATCTCATTCTGAATGTCCATTGGGAACCACTGTTCAGTTAGGGAACGCAAAAGCAGATTGTTTGCAGCAGCATAGTTTCAATCTTTTTCCATGCTACAAAACAAAACAAAAAAAACCCACCAAAAAAAAACCCCAAAAAACAAAAAAACAAAAATCTACAAAAAACAACACCCAAACAAACCACAACATAGATACGGTATTTTCAGTCACTTTTCATACAGGAATAAAAACCCTACAGCATGTCAAGCACTGCTTTCCATTAAAATCTGTAACTGCAATCAGTTAATTTGAAAACAAGCCAAAAAACAATTCCATTGTCTTGGTTGTCAACTCCCTTTGTCAATATCTACACTTTCAACAGTGTCTCAGCCAACATTCCTACATTTAGGATTAAAGCCCAAGAAAAATATTTACATTTGTCGCACACCCCCAGCAGAACTCAGGTCCAAATCATGTTGGGAAAAGTTGAGACTGAGTATTTATGGCCTAAAGAAAGGATAGATATTCTTGATGGCCTAACACTAGGTTATTTCATCAAGACTGAGACTGCACTGAAATGGAGAGCTCAGATTTGAGATACAAGATTGAGCAATCACATACTGAACACAGTGTTTGTCAAACTCAAAAACCAGCCAGAGGCTGGTTCTCAGTGCGCAGAGATCCGCTGTTAATCACATTAGCCTACAGGCCTCACACCTCTTTGCAGGTGGCTAAGCTACCAAAATGCAGAAGCTGGGAAAAAAAAAACCTCAAACACATAAATCTAATAAAGAGACATACCTGAGTTTCAGGGGAATTTACTTACCCATCAATTACAGGGAAAAACAAAACACCTAGAAGCCAGCCCTTCAATTGCCCAATTCTTTTAATTTTTCTTTTTAATGTAAATGGATTGCACAAACTATTTTGGGAATCATAAAAGACATAGCAGGAAGTTTCTCAGCTGCAGGAAAAGACAGGTAGAGTATCCCCTTAAATAACTTACACTTTCACACATCTAGTAGCTACATATAATCAATATACAGGGCTATCAATTAAGCAGCATAAAGTCTCCCCATTCTAGCTGTGTTATTCTTCAGAACACAGGGGTAATAAAAGGACCAAATGAATATCATAGACAATAAGATCGCAAAAAAAAAAAGAGGACTCTCAAATTATGAACACAAGACATCAGATGTATGTCTAATACAAGCAGCTTCACAGATTCAGCAGAATAATCCTGATTTATACTGACTGAAGTTGCAGCTCAATTTCTTATTTCTGTAAGATTTTTTGTAATAACCATTTCAAGCCAGTGAAGAAATATAATCATAAAGGCTAAGCAAGGTGATACCTTTAACTGTATTTATTGTATTACAACCAGGCAGTTTTAAAAAAAACTTTGATGCAAACAAAGTGATTAGTGCTTCTTTCACAAAAGTTTCAAAGTTTCGGTGGTTGCAATGCAGCATCCTCACTGGAACCAAATAGATGTTACTGCAAGAGAGACCACTATTTAAACAAAGACGTTTGTTCTTTCTCTCTTCATGATGCTATCTTATCACAGTCCAAGTGTTTTATAGCAGCACACTGAAATTATGTGTAATAAACAAGGATGTTCAAGATAAATTCTAAGAATTATAAAACAAATACTTCCTTTCTCTGTAAACAGTATGACTGAACCCACTTCTTGAAGAAATCAAGCTATATTTATATTCACCCTCTTGAAATGCTACAGGCAGCCATAGAAGGCTAAGTTTACAATAAATTGCTATATTTGGAAACCTTTGTTGCTAAGCATCTTCTAACATTCAGTACAGTTTATACCATTCATGTCCCTCCTACCTAATTGACATTTCATATGTTTGAAAAAAAGAAAAAAGTGCAGTGCTTATCTTTGTCATTAAATCAAAACTATTATATTTCTTAGGATTTAATAAAAAGACTGTGCAGCAAATTAGTTAAAGCAGAAGCAACAAGATCTCAGGGACATATAAACACTGACAATACAAACAAAGATATGGCAGAGTCTTTCTTCTAGATACTGCTTCTGCTTGAGATAAAACAATTCAGAAGGCAGCTGTTCACACTAAAACGTAGTCTACTAAGTAACTTAGGACACAGCAGACCTCTCCCAGTTTTAAGAATAGCTAAGCCCTTGTCAAGAATTCTGTGCTTGTGAATCCCTCACAGGACATCCAAGTCCTCAAGAGTCTACCACAAGGATCCTGTTGCAAGGTGATGTCCACATGTCCAGCACCCATCAAGGTACTTGCAGGTTTTCCATACTATGCTGCTAACCTACATGGAAGTATGCAGTTAATTGTGGAAATGGCAAGTATATTGCTAGCAGAAATCCCTATTGCTAGCAGAAATGGTCACAGAAATCCCAATTTCTCTAACACAGTCACTACAGATAATGTAACACTGGACAGAGAAGAGGTACACTGATTCTGAAAGCACTGCATCTAAGCTAGTGATAATTGCCATGTTAGAAATACCAGGTTTACAATTAATTCTGCTGGAAGGACCATAGTTATTTGTAAACCAGACAAATAATACTTGTTCAACATGTGAGAGGGGATACAAGCACTCTGCACAGCAATTCAGGCTGAGATAGACACATTTACAGAGCTGATGCCTGTCACCCTGATGTCAACTCTTGCAACAACACTGTAAGCTCCATGATACCCAGTGTTCTTCTTATGAATTCAAAGTTTCACAATTTCATTTTGTGAGAAACTAGAATTGTACCTTTAGTAGGGGAAAAGGCAGCACTGGAAAACAAATTCACTCATATTTTAAAAATACAGCAGGTCAAATAAAAAACACTCTTAACAGATTATTTTATCTGTCTATACATAAATATTTCACATGTTTGGTTATAATACCCTGTTTGGAAAAGTCCAGAGCACATTGCATAGACTCCCCAGGTTTCTTGTCCACCTCTCCTTTCCTTGCCCATTCCAGCATAAATAACACTGCAAGTCTGTACACACCATATACACAGGGGCCTAGAAACACTCAGTGAAAGCAGAACATTAAAAGCTCCTAAAACTTTTTAATGACTTCCATAAAAATGTACACAGTTGCTGAACAGAACAGAAAACTTGCCTGTCTGACCCCAGAAGTACCACCAAGCAATTCCTACACTGGAGAATAAATAACTTCTGCCAAGAAAATGGCTGGGATATATTTAGCTCTACAACAGCTATTTGCTTTTCACATGTTCTCCAGAGTTATACAGAAGACAAACATCAAAGCTTTTATAATGAAGTAGCTTAGAAAACCTAACTATAGATGCAAAAGTGAAATAAAAGTGAAATGTTTGCCTATCATAGCCCTACAATTACTACATGTGTTATATTAATTACCATTACAAACCCTTGGCTTACATAAGCAGTGTATACACAGTGCGTGCCCTAAGACCAGAGTTGAAATATCAGATAAGGAAGGATGAGTCCTTTGGAAATGATCCAAACTTTAGTATGAAGAATATAAACATATTTTAACATTTAAACATAGCTTGTAAACTTTTAGGCTTTCCAGCCACAACTCAAGTACCTCCAGATAAAAATGGGGTAACCAGGACTCAAGTCTTCCAAAGACCACTGCTGCAGTACAATTAGCAAGCAATAATAACAGTGCACCAAAAACTGAACTTGTGTTTCCAAGCTCAGAATCCCTGCTTCTGAATTAGTTTTCATGTTTTATCTGCACTTACACACCCATCATCTGTGGAAGTGGCGCAAGCAACCTTAAAATTTGTAAAAGAACTCTTAACACAGCTATTGCCTGAACATTAAGCATTTTGGTTATTTCAAAGTGGTGCAGTCAACTGTATGTTTGTATAACGGTTTATGTTGCAATATATACAAAATATGAGGTTTAGTTCAGAGCCCTACATTACCAAAAGATTATTGACAAACTAGAGGGAGTTCAGAGAAAATTAACATTTCTCAGAAGGCAGGAAGGTCTTCTTTGTGAGAAAAGATTAAAAGAGCTAAACATTTATAGTTTTGCTCAGTAACGAATGAGGAGGTAGGGGACATGAGAACAGCCTAGAGATACATGAAGGGTGTAAACACTAAGGAGGGAGATCGAACAGGTTATACAAGGATGTAAATAGAAAAAACACAAAAACTAAACATGGAAAACTTCGGCTGAGCATCAGAGAGCATTCCTGGACAACAATCTATCTTGGCCCACAGTTCAGTTTCTTAAGTGAAGCAACAGAAGCCCATTGCTTGGAACAACAAACAAGACTAGACAAAACACTGGAAAATACGCTATATGAAATAACCTTGCTCTGCTGATGAGAAATATAATTACTTATCACTATGAGGTAATATTATTACCTCAAAAAAGCCAGTCTTTTCTAAGTTTAGCTTCAGTGAAAGCACTAATATTTCACATAGTGTTGAAAACTTAACATGAAAATTGGTACTCAAAAGCTTAATCAGAAAAAACAGAATCCAACTGAGATTGCTCCTTAATGAAGACCAACTTAAATTCAGTTTATGTCATACTTTGATAAAATCATGCTTCTGCAACTCTTTGAAAAATACACGTGGGCTACAAAGAGTTAACTGCGCTGGACTGTATTATCCCCAGCAGAGGTCACTCCAAGTTAACAAACGAGGAAATTTTAACAGCATTCAAGAACAATAGAAGATTCAACAGAAATGAGACATCCTCCTTCCCCCATTCCCCGTATCAGCTATACAAAGCCCTCAGACTATCCTGCAACTAGTCACAGGTAGATGCCAGAAGTTTTTACTCTAGATAGGAGGTAATGTTCAATTTCCACAACATTCAAATTTTTTTTTCTAAAAGGCCCCCATTAAGTGTATAAATACCACTGATTTGCAGCTGGATTATGAAGTGTCTAGAATCTATGTGCACAAGGAAAGCCCAGGCTGGGCCATGTTTGGAACTGAAACCACAACACTTCTCACTGAAAGTTTTAGTTACGTATTCACTGTGTGATGACTGCGAGACAGGCAGACTGAGAAGCTTCCAAAAACGGAGAAAGAGGAAAGTAAAAGGGAGTTTATCTTGCTGTTGTTGTTGTTTGTATATATTTGTTTTAAAATGAATGTTTGCTAACTTAGAGCTTAAAACACAACTGAGGCCAACTGAAGCACACTATAATAGTCTGTGTCCATACATATTTTTTTCTTCTTGATCCACTCAAATTCATATTTGAGAACTATCCCTTAAAAATTCAGGAAACTGGCAAGTAAAAACCTTGCTGTTCCAGGTGCCATCACCCTTAATAAAACTTCTGTCATCTTCATAGTTAATTCTGATGCAAGAATTAACTGCGCACTGTGCCACTGCCAGAGGAAGCTGTCCCAGTGCCAAAGGAAATAAAAGTAACCAGCACATACAGCAAACATACTCTCAAACTACAAAGGAGCAAACACGCTGAAGAGTCATATTTTGATTAGACTATTTTAAAAGGCCAACATGGTCCAACACTTAAACCGTGTAGACGCATTCTAGCAAAATGTAAGAACTGATGTTTTTAATATTTCATCCAAGGAAAACAGAAGTGAACTTGAGTTTAAGTATTCCCTGGAACATACTGAACCCTGGCTGTATAACGCTTGGATAATTCTCCAGGCTATGCCTGTGCTGGAGGCCAGGGGCACTTCCCAGCCCAAAGCTCTGGCCGTGCTCTCTAGTTCTCGCAGTTCCATAGCACAACTTGACCCAGGTGCACAAGATCCCCTCACCCATGTCACAAACTCCACACCTGCAGGCAGATGAAATACAGGCACAAAAGAAGGGAGCCACAGTAAACACAACGCAGGCCCACAGTCTCCTGGGAACAAGGATTTGCAGGACAACCTGTCCAGCCTTAGTGACTTAGGTTTTTTGTATGGAAGAGGCAAGCTCTAGAGTAGAAAAACTCTCTGGGATGTATCAGGCACCTCACTAAACCATTGGTTTACTGAGAGACAGCTACCTCTCTAATATGTTAGAACTGGAGCAGACAACTCCCCAGTGTTATTCATCTTGACATTCACTCTTCAAATCTATTAATACTCAAAGGCTTTTTCTGATGT
This sequence comes from Psilopsiagon aymara, assembly GCA_024733675.1. Lineage (NCBI taxonomy): Eukaryota > Metazoa > Chordata > Aves > Psittaciformes > Psittacidae > Psilopsiagon > Psilopsiagon aymara. Next base: position 8,734 of record JANRGW010051964.1, on the reverse strand, counting down.
GCCCAGGAGCAGACTGGTGTTCCTTGTGCTCCATGCTTGGTTATATTTTCTTTGACACAAAAATTAAATTTCATTGGTTTAAAAGCTATTAGTACAGACTGGATTTTTTTTTTTAACAAAATAAAGAGATTAACAATAAATTAAGATCCTAGTAAGATGCACAAAGTCTTACCTGCTTCCTTGCACAAGGCTGCTAAGTCTGCACCCACATAACCATGTGCGCTATCAGCTAGTTGCGCCAACTCTGCTGCTGTGAGTGAATGGGGGACTTTCTTGAGAAGCTTTTGAAGTATGTCCAGACGGTCTTGGGCATTAGGGACCCCAATTTCAATCTCTTTATCAAAACGCCCAGGTCTGCGCAGTGCTGCATCCAGCGCATGAGGACGGTTAGTGGCCCCAAGTACCAAGAGCTGTCCTTCACTGCCCTCCTGAAGGCATCAAACAATGCAAAATATTAATTTTAAAATACAGTTAAATGACACACATCTTATAAACATACTTCTTGCTTAATTTTCCCAATTATGACACACCAAAATCCTGAGATCCTATAGAGGAAGAAAGTGAATGTTTCAGAATATATAGCCCATCCCACCCAACCTTATCCCTAATTGCAATTTAGCAATATTGTAGGCTGCACATATGGATAATACAAGAGAACCTTTCTTTCAAGATGCCCTCATTCTAGGGTCTCCCACTTCAATCCCCAAGTGTGTTTGCTTTCCTATCTTGCTTTACATATCAGGAAAGTAAGCACCAAGGAAAGAAAAAGCAGTGTTTAAGCTAAAAGGAAGAATTGCCACAAGAACAGAAAGGTATCAGCAGACCTTGAATAAACAAGGTTGGGAAACAAATAATTTAAGGTATCAAAAACAGCAGAGACAGGAGGTTATAAAGCTTCCTGTAGCTACAGTAGGAAAACCAAGGTCAAAAATCCTAAACAATTTCCTCAGGCTCTGCTTTTTCACTGTTAGAGTGAGGCAAAAACACCTAAGAGGTCTCTTGCAGTACCATTCTCTTAGTGAATGAAGCACTCATTCACTACGAGTGAAGAGTACCTCCCTTTGCCATCAGAAAACATGGTCTGCCTGTGAACAGCTCCAGACTGGACAACTCAAACCATCACGCAGAAAAATAATGAGAAACTTGCAGATCACATAAAGCAGCACAAAACTAATTTTCATACTGTGGAGAGATTTCTTCCATGTTTCGTGCTGATAATCATAAAATTATCAATGAGAGATTGCTAACTTTGTGGGCTTAATCCATAATGTACTCAACTCAAATTTGCTGCTTCTTCAGAAGGCTTTTTTTATGTCCTAAATATTACTATGGCAATCTTGAAATACCTGTTGTTGCCTTTAATAATGTAGCCTATGTATCACTAGGAATATTCTCATGACTTTGATTTCAGAGCAAAAAGAAATCCAAAAAACTTGTACTTGTTCAGCGATGGGCTATTTATCTGCAAAACTACAAGAGTGGAAGAAGGCAAAGGGAAGACAGTGAATGGAAGAAAGCTTTTAATCTCATAGTTACCAGGAGACATTCCCCTCCTACATCTCCCGCTTAGCACCTAACAAAGCATTAGATAACTATATAAAGTCTCACTTAAGACTGTTTTCTCCCAAATGACTCATCTAGCATTGGCTGCTTTATAGAAGCAAAATTATTTTGGCAGCTAGTCCCCATAGACATTAATTGTTGCAATACAGGCTACTTACTGAGCCAATACCATCCATTAATGTCAGCAGTGAAGCAACAACTCTCTTTTCAACTTCATTCTGAGCTCCTTCTCTCTTGGGACAGAGTGCATCCAACTCATCTATAAATATAATGGAGGGCTGACTGGAAAGGAAAAAAAAAAGGGGGTGGGGGGAACTAATGTTAAGGTGCTCAGGAAGATTTAAAACACCAAGGCAGAGAAATACTAAGCTGTTCATGAAAAACATCCAGTTCCTACAAAAACTGACAAGCATTCCACTCCTTCAGGTGGAAGGTGGAAAGTTTCAACCTTGAACTAAAACGACTAATATATCAAACAACTAATACCTTCAAGATGACCTACCAATCTACTTTTTCACTTCTCTCATCCAAAGATTCAACATAAGTAAAAAGGCAGCAGTTTATTTGACTCTTCTACAAATACAGTATGTGAGTCTTTTGCTGATGTATTGTGAAAACCAATCATCTGGAAATCTAAAGTCTGCCTTAACCAGGTCTAATATATTTGGGCAGAATGCCAGCCTAATCCAGAGGCGTGCTATAGCTAGAACCAACACTAGCTCATTTAGAACTGGCTTCCATGGCTCAGCAGCATGCTACATTGGTCTCCAAAGATAAAACTAGAGTGAAAAATTTGGATCCAGGTGAAACTCTGGCTCCTGCTTCCATCTGTTGAAATAAGCATACAATACACTAATGATACAGGTTGAGCGATTTGGCACCATCTACAACAGTCCCTTATAAAGGATAGTGTCCAAAAGCATTTAATAAGCATTCTAGAATTTCACTGCTTTCCTTCTAGCTAAGCTCTATAGAAACAAGTTTACTTCCTTTTAAAAACCACTACAGGAAAAAATTACAATTCAGAGATTCTTGCAAATGTTTTTCTTTTTAGAACATTAATGCTGAAAACAATACTGCAAATAAGTGCAAAAAAGTAAAAATTACCCAAATGAACATACCACAGGGAAGATTCAGCAAATACCTGACGTAATCTTGATTCAGACTCCCCATAAAACCTAAAATAATTAAAATACTTCAATAAAAATCATTTTTTGGTCTTTTCCAGGCAACTTGGAAAACTCCTGCTCACACGTTCCAAAAAGCCAAAGCACACCCTTTCAAAGTCCCCAAGTACATGCAAATCTACAACAATCTTTATTTCCACAAGAACAAGAATTTGAGGTAAAATGAGGCACAGGCAAACACTACCATCTTGTAACTAGAATGAAGATTAAAGGGAAAAGCTTCTCTCTTCTGCGTAAATTTTATCTATATTTTTAAAGCAAAAAAACCAAAACAATTCCTAGGAGACATTACTTGGTGCAGTGTCACCTTCATTTCAATTATGCTTTAACAAGTTCCGCAACAAGAAGTGAGGCTAACATGCAATTACAGATGCAGTTTTAATCCCCTCTTTAATTTAGTTCTTGCCTTACACAAATTTATTGGCTAAATCCAATAAACCTCTCTTATTACAAGAAGAAACATAAGCCCTACTGGAGACAACCCTTTCCCATCAGTTTTTTACTTTCTTGGGCAGATAGCCCATAGCCAATTCTACATCTATCCACAAACAGACGCCAGGACAGACTTTGCGCTAATATAGTTTTTGAATCAATGAAAACAAATTGGGTGGACTTACTTGCTGATTATTTCCGGACCATTAATAACCGTAATGTGAGCACCAACCTCATTTGCGATTGCTTTGGCAACCATAGTCTTCCCAGTACCTGGAGGGCCATACAGGAGCACTCCTCTAGGAGGGCGGATTCCTTTCAGCAAGGACATGCACACAAACAGAGAAGGAAATTATTTGTGATAAATGCCAGTCTGAACAACCTGCACTTGTACATTTTCACTTTCCTGGTTATGACCAGTTATAACGTGACCTCAGCATTAACTTCTTTAACAGACATACTATTTCGATAGAATTGTAGGCTTTCAGTAGGAAGAGCACCCTTATACAGAGCGTAGATCTATATTTCTACTTTTAAGTTCCAGATGCTTCTTTAAAAAGCAACTATTTCCATCATTATATTTTTCAGTAGTTCAACACTACAATTCTCCATACGCATTGTGGTGTTTGGTTTTGGGTTTTTTTTTCAAAAAAAAATTATCAGACTGAGTACCATGAATGTGCTTTAATAAGATATTAATGATTCTTAGTGTCATTATTACAAACCTCCAATGTCATAAACCCACTTCTCCCTCAGAAATACTGTGAGGTTCAATTCAAGAATACTTATAAAAAAAATGAAGAACACACATCCAAAGGATTAATTTGCCTCTTTAATGGCAAATGTTACAAGCTAAAACAGACAGAAATGATCAGGCACAGAACATAAGGGGCACCTTAAGAATAAGGTATGACTGTGTACAGTTAAAACTGGACAGAAACTACAGGTAACTGCATGAAGTAATATTATGATCCCAGGCAGAGGCTCCCACAAAGTTTCAGACCAGCAGAGCCAAACTGAATGGGCACAAACCCAAAAATATAAGATGAAAAATTAGAAGGCAAAAAGAAGAAAAGTCTCACAAAGGACTGACCTAGTCACCAGAGGTACTGATGAAACACAACCAAAGAAGAAACATCAGTTGGGTACTACAATACCAGACAGAGAACAAGGTTTGAAGGGCAGGTCACATCCCAGTAGTGATAGCTGGCATAGACAGGAGGTCCAAATATTAGGAACTAACATACGCAAAAGAAACAAACTAACTGCTAACTGGCACAGGATAGAAGCAAGTGTCTTTAAGGAGAGGCTACTTTACAACAGCCCATTAAAGTATGCGCTGCTCCCTCATGCGGTGCTTCTGGTACTGGCAAGAAACGGAGCTGCTGAACCAACGGCTCAGCTCAGACAAGGGCTCTCAACATTTTAATGGTTATGAAAGGTTTGTAACTGATGAGGAAACATCATCATCTCTCATGTAATTAATATAGAAGGTGATCAAGCAGTTTTGGGACTAAGTATGAAGAACACTGATGCTGAAGCAAACTTTCTGCTAACACAAAATCATGAGGTGATGCTGTGAGGTTGGAGGTCAGCGAATTGAGCTGGATCACATGAGGACGAAGATGCCTCCCACCATTCCTTTGACACCTGCCCATCACACCCAAGCAATGTACACCAGAAGAGTGTCTTTTGGGAATTTTCCCAGTGATAACTGAAATCATGTCCTCCCTAAGCCTGTGTGGGAAGAGATAAGGGAGAGAAATAAAAAGCCTCAAAGGCATCATATTAAAGAAATACTTATAGGTAAAAGCCCTGTCTCACAGCGATCCACACCTAAACAAGCACAACGAGCAGACGCACCTACTTGATACATATCCATCTGTGATAAATACAGAGTATATAGTTTTATCTTTGCCACAAAAAATCCCCAAAGTTTCTATGTATATTAAGTATGACTTTATTTATGGCAACAGTAATCACGTTAGGTTTTTCGACCTTGTCATTCCCTACTAAACACACCAAGTACTGAGTAAACAGCCTCAAAAACTTCCCTAAAATTCTGCAGGAATGCTACAACACACAGGGATAAAAACAGCAGATAACTTAATCCAACAGAGTTTTTATCAACTTAAAAAGATTAAATTAGTTGACTCTACCAGAAAAAACTAAAATCTTATGAAGACACAAACATCTGCACCTGTTGAATGCACAAGTACAGAAGTCTTTCCTATTTGCTGTAAAACCTGCTGATGCATGCCGGATTTTTTTGTACAGACACTTATTTCTTCCCTACTCAATTATTTTTCACGAGCTAATCATAACAGCTTCATAGTATCCATACGGTAAGAATTATAAAACAGCTTGACATTGTTCAAACACACATGTATATCAGACCAGCATTAAATAAAATTCAGTGCATATTCCTGGAATAGCTTGGTTTTACAAAAAATTAAATAAAGTAAAAGTCACGTTAAAGAAGAAAATCTAGTATAAAATGAAGAAAGCCAACTCTTAGGCATCATACCGTAACTCTTGAACAGTTCAGCTTGCTTCAAGGGCAGTTCGATTGTTTCTCTAATAGTTCTGAGCTGGCTGCTTAAACCTCCTATCATATCATAGGTGACTTGGGATTCACAATCACCATCATCTGCTGCATTGGACCTTGTCTCAATAAAATTGATTCTAGTTCTTGAAGAAATGAAATAAAAAGTGTCTGTATTGCTTATTGCCCCACTTTTGCCAGTCAGTGGGAGCCCCTCACTGCCTCCTTTCCCAGGCGACTCCAAATTACTACTGAGGTCTGTGTCATCTCCCTTGCTGCCGGTTTTCTCTCTCCAACCAGCATCTTGATCACTGGCTGTCACAGCAGAACTGGGTGTAAGTGGTAAACTTGGATTCGTCAGTTTGCTTGGTGTGCTCATAGATGCAACTTCTGGACTACTGTCAATGTCCATCTTGCCGAGCTGGAAGGACAAATCTAACATACTTGTGTCCAAATCTGATCTTTCAAGGTCTGGCTCATGCACATCACTGGAAACGGTGCTGCCCTGGGCAGTCAGCTCTGCACCATCAGCTCCTTTCACTTTCATCACCACAATGTTACAAACTCTGCCATAGAAGGTGAAAGCCAAGAGGTTTCCTGGTAAAACAATTTTCCCATCTATGGAGAGATTAAAAAAAAAGGGGGGGGGGGGGAAAGACAATATTTCAATCTACTTTGGCACCAATAACATGCAGACATTCTTGTATCAGAACAATTATTTGTGAGGAAGACTAGGTAGGGAGTGCTCTAAATAAGCATAACAAAAGACAGGGAATTTCCATGTAATTTCAGTTGATTTCAATGACCCTTTTATGCACACTATATGAAATCTCTCACACTGAACATCATTAGTTTGAGACTGTTAAATTTCACACACCATACCAAGGGGGATTATGAAATTAGTAAGAAGTAAAAATTTCGTATCTCCTGTGTGCCTTATAGGTTCACAACAGTTCATGGTTAGACAATCTTCTTTGAGAGTCTTGGCCTAACAAATAGCCAAGGTTTTTAGCCTTTACATTGACAGGGAAAGATTAGGCAATGTCATCTGAACACACCCTACAGGCACAAAAAAAACAAAGGCAGAAATGTAAACAAGATTTATTATTTCCAAACTCATGAATTTGAAATGCAGATTGTTTTCTGGTTCTTAGCATAGCAGTACTCTTATTGATTCCTAAATCAGAATATTCCCCTTGAGTAGAACATTTTGCAGTGAGTGCTTTGAGTAGTGCTATCTTCCATAGGGTAACTGGCTTTTTTTGCCTTACTTACACTTATGTACCTCCCAATAAAGAGGAATTTTCCTTATTTATCACCAACATAAAAAATAATGTAATTTAGAGCATGGGATTTCATGTTAATATTGATCCCTTATCTTGTTTTTAAGGCATAGAATTACAATATTTTCATCACACTGCAAGTAAACTCCGAAGAGCATCACAATATCAGCCAGAAGGCCAGCAATGACTGCTAAAAAGCCGTAACATGAACCAGTGGTACTTATAATGATCAGAAGAAACAGATCATAACTAATGTAAATTACATATTTACAGCATGGCAAAATTATTTAGCCCAAAGAAGACAAATCCCTAAAAGAAGCATGAGCAGGATAACATACTCTATTTTGCTACAAGCTCTCATGTCAAAACATTAGAGGAAATTGTTTGGTTTTCTATCCAAAACTTGTGGATCTACTATAAAAATTAAACAGTCAAAAGAGAAGCAACAAAACTTGTACCTAGGTTTCTCAGTAGACAGACAGACATTTCCTCGGCATTAATGGTGGCATCTTTGTCCCTGTGGTAGGAAGGAAAAAAAAAAGTATTTTTCCAAGCAGCAACTACTTCAAAACCAAAACAGAGTCCACACCATTAAGGCACCAAGCTAATAAATACCACCTACTTTACAGGATATCATTTAACACCACAAACAGAAAAGATTGATGAGCACTTGCCAGTCTTCATATTAAAGAATAAGAATAGTTAGGGTTGGAAAGGACCTTAAGATCATCTAGCTCCAATCCTCCTGCCATGGGCAGGGACACCTCACACTAAACCACACCACCCAAGGCTATGTCCAGCCCAGCCTTGAACACCACCAGGGATGGAGCATTCACAACTTCCCTGGGCAACACATTCCAGTGCCTCACCACCCTCACAGTAAAGAACTTCCTCCTTATATCCAATCTAAACTTTCCCTGTTTAAGTTTGAACCCACTACCCCTTCTCCTATCACGACAGTCCCTAAGGAAGAGTCCCTCCCCAGCATCCTTGTAGGCCCCCTTCAGATACTGGAAGGCTGCTATGAGGTCTCTATGCAGCCTTCTCTTCTCCAGCCTGAAAAGCCCCAACTTTCTCAGCCTATCTTCATATGAGAGGTGCTCCAGTCCCCTGACCATCCTTGTGGCCTTCCTCTGGACTTGTTCCAACAGTTCCATGTTCTTTATGCTGAGGACACCAGAAGTGTGCTCAACACTCCAAGTGAGGTCTCACAAGAGCAGAGTAGAGGGGCAGGAACACCTCCTTCCACCTTCTGGTCACGCTCCTTTTGATGCAGCCCAGGATATGGTTGGCTTTCTGGGCTGCAAGCACACGCTGCCAGCTCATGTTCATTCTCCCATCAACCAATACCTCCACGTCCTTCTCCGCAGGGCTGCTCTGAATCTCTTCTCTGCCCAACCTGTAGCTCCAGCTCCAGACCTGTACTGGTCTCCAGCTGTACATTGAGCCAGTGACCACAACTCTTTGTGTGTGGCCATCCAGCCAGTTCTTTATCCACTGAGTGGTCCACCCATCAAATCGATGTCTCTCCAACATAGAGACAAGGATGTCATGTGAGACAGTGTCAAATGCTTTGCACAAGTCCAGGTAGATAACATAAACTGCTCTACCCCTGTCCATCAGTTCCGTAGCTCCATCACAGAAGGGCACCAGATTGGTCAGGCAGGATTTCCCCTTAATGAAGCCATGCTGGCTGTCACCAAGCACCTTGTTGTTTTTCATGT
>JANRGW010051963.1:0-17055 GCA_024733675.1 Psilopsiagon aymara | reverse complement strand
ATAGGATGAGAAAGTTGGGGCTGTTCAGGCTGGAGAAGAGAAGGCTGTGTGGAGACCTCATAGCAGCCTTCCAGTATGTGAAGGGGGCTATAGGGATGCTGGGGAGGGACTCTTAGGGACTGCAGTGATAGGACAAGGGAAAACGGGTTTAAACTTAAACAGGGGAAGTTTAGATTGGATATGAAGAAATTCTTTAGTGTAATGGTGGTGAGACACTGGAATGGATTGCCCAAGGAAGTTGTGAATGCTCCATCCCTGGTGCTGTTCAAGGCCAGGCTGGACAGAGCCTTGGTTGTCATGGTTTAGTGTGAGGTGTCTCTGCCCATGGCAGGGGGGTTGGAGCTACATGATCTTTAGATCCTTTCTAACCCTAACTATTCTATGATTCTCTGATTCGATCACATCTAATTCAAAGCAACAGTGGTTCCCAAAGAAACCTTTATTAATATACACGTACATGCATGGGTGTATGTGAACTGTTGGTCTAAACTTCCATGATAGTCATTAGACATCTCTTCAGTGGAGCCTAGAGCCTAGTCATCTCACCAGAAAGAAGGCACCAGGTTTCATATAACTGTCCTGATTGTTCTTCAGGTGCCAGTCCCAAAGGAACTGTATATCCTGTAAGTCCTAAGTCATGTACGTAACTCAGTGTAGATTCCTAAAGTAAGGTGTCTTGACTAACTCTGTCTGACTTGGCCCTCACCTTTGCTGCCACTAAGGTTGTATCTACACTATTGTAGTACCTACGATCCAGATTTACTCCTGAACTCCAGAATCCCATGCCCTGAATTAGGTATCCTACAGTGTATGTCATGCAATACATTGCCTATTGTTCTCTATTGGCTGTGGCTCTGGTGAATTTGCTCCAGGGAATGAGGTACATGCAAGTTACCTCTACTCTATGCACTCTTCCAACACTATCACAATGGACTTAGTGTTGCCAAAGCGCTAAATTATACCCTTATGCTTACTCAGGCTATAGATAAACTTCCACGTCATGCTGTGAAAAAAGCCGCTGTGACATGGGCATGTGAGGCTTAGAAGAGATTTTCCACATTATGGACACAGAGACTAAGATTCAGTTGCTTAATTCTAAATATTCAGTATTATTTTATATGTTAACAGATATCCCACCTTGCCTTCAGCTGCTGCTCCAGAAGGATTTGGTTTTCCTGTAAAGCCTGTGCCATTTGTGCCAACTCTGTGCAGATGGTTTGAATACACTAGGGTGTATAAATGGCACTGGGAGTCAGTAATCCATTTTTCTGGTGGTTATTTTAATAATACTAATACAATTTTTATCACGTAGTTCATAATGATAATGATAATATTGGCATGTTTTCTTTTAAACTTTCCAAGTCCTTCCATTGAACAAATTGAGGAAAAATTTATATTTTAAAAGCCAAATGAAAATTCTGCCTTTATGTTTGTACGGAACAAGTTGGAAATGTCAGCCAAGTACATGATTCTGAGGACCAGAAAGCAAATAAGGAGAACCCCACATTCACTAATGATACCTCATATCATTTTTGGTCAATTTAATTCTTTTTTTAATTTTGGAAGACAGTGCATATGGGGTCCCTGCTAATTTTGTTTACTTGCAGTCAGTAATATTACATTTATTCAAAACAAGCTTAGGGGCAATTTTTTTCCTTAGGGGAAAGAGCAAACAACCAATGCACTGTGGGAAAAAAATCATTAATGTAGAAGTTGTAGAAAGGCTGCAGAGAGAGAGAATATCTTAAGAAATGGAAGCTTTGGAACAGCTTTGATTGGTGAAGCACCATCTGACATCAGTGTTCCTCTGTGTGAGACAAAAAGTCATTTGTAAACAAACTTTGAGGCATTGGTGATGACATTTGAGAGATGAAATCTGAAAACCTGTCCTAGTGAAACCAAAACAGAATAAATTATCCCCAGTGACTCAGAAAAGAATTCAGAGCTCTAAAGAAATGAGTCAGAAACTAAATATACAGATTAGGCTAAAGGAATGAAAAGAAATAACTTCAGCAGTAGAAAGAAGCTGCAGAAAATTCAGCCTAATTCAGTCAGTGGCTAATGTGATCAAAATCTGAGAACTAGTTCATTTGTATTAAATATGGCTTGAGGTATTTTGATCCCTTTGAGAAAAGTAGAATTGAATAATATGTTTGATAGCAATGGGAATTAAGTATTTCATGAGAAAGCAGGAATTGCAAGTAAAGAAAGGGAAAATGATTAGAGAAAAAGAGGGTCAGATCAGGAATAATCCACAAAAAATGACAGAAGTTGCAGTGCTCCTACGTCAGACGAAGCTTGCAGCTGCAGCCTGCAGTAGATGGGCATTCTGTAGTCTGGAGGGCTTGGAGACCAATGCCATTGCTTTGTTATTGTGAGCACTTCCAGGTGCTCTGCTCCCTATGATACATGTCTATAAAATTATTTCATCTGCTCATGTGAATCTGGCAGCACCAATAAAATGTCTTTTCCCAGTACTGAACACTCAAGCTAGAGGTTTGTGATAGAGAAATTTAAAAGCTATACATAAGCATTTAGGGCATGACTCACCATTATTTGCCCCTGGTTTAGTCATTAGCATTTAGGAAAACAACATAAAATGGGACTTAATCTAACCAGAAACTATTTTATGTCACTCCTTTCTCTGTTCCAAATCATGCTGTTAGGCTGGGGAAATTTACACCTTCAAACTGGAGTTGTAGATGAGATCATACTGGACATCTTACAGTAAATTCCTTGCTGCCTGCATTCTTCATCTCTTCTTCTTCTATTAATATGAGGGTCTACAGAGAAGTATTTTTACAAGTACTAAAATACTTCCTTAAGCTGAATGTGTGGACGTGGAAGCAAAGGATAATGTAGCTTATTCTATTTGCTAGATCTTCAGTGTGATCTACAAAGAGGGTGAAGAGGGTGCACAAAACTTACAGGGGGTAAAGGCGGAGAACTAGGCTGTGGTGCTTGGGCTCATGGTGCATACTTCGATTTGGAAAGACGGTCTAAGAACAAAAGAACAGAATGGTAACATAGAGGGCAAAGGGGAGATATGAAAGCATCAGCTGCAGTGAGTAATACACAGGGTAAAAGAAGCTATATTTGAGAGACAGTCAGATGAATACCTTTGCAAAGCCTATTATCCAAAGGCAGATTCCTGCTGTGTCCAAACAAGAGGTTCTGAATAATTCAGTGTTATTGCTTCTCGCCATACATTGTAGCAAGGCTTATTACTCCTCAACAGTAGCAGCTGCACGTTTAGGTCCTTCTGTAGGAGAAGGAATCAAATCTAAATCTCCCTCTTCTGGGAAAAATGTTTCAGGTGAGACACAAATATAAAAAGAGTGAGCATTGATGTCACCAACACCAAAAGAACTCTGCCCCGCTGTCTGTGAACACTCCAGCCTGTATGACATATGGAGATAAAATAATGCTGAAATAGAGGCATTGTCAAAATCAATATGCAAATACAAAAACGATTTATTTTAAGCTGGTAATACAGTTCATATGTAGATTATATTTTTTAAGATTTTCCATCTAGCCAGATACACTAATAATTACCGTCTGTATCTCATCTCAAATCTTTAGCTCCTTCCTACTGCATGTCCTTTTTTGATGACTTCTTGAAGCACAGGACATCTGTTTGTACCCTCTGCAAGACTGATACAAAACTGTAGAGAAATAGGCATTACATGCCACTTTTTCTCCAACCAGTACTAAATGTGTACTTCAAAATAAGGTGCATTTTTCTTTAAAAGTGCCTATATCATTTCACCATGAAGAGAGTCCAGATGACAGACTGCATTTCATCAGTTGTGTTCCATTCTCTGTTAATTTATGTTATCCAGTGGAATTTCCTTTTCAACACCATATTTCTAGGTCTTAAGATGACTAATATTGCAGAGACTATGGTGCCAAAAAGTACACTCCCCAGCAAGAACTTCTGAGGGTAAGTGTAAAGTAAGAGTGGGAAGACTGATGAACATTCTGTTTAAGAAGCTTCACAGCTCAAAAGTAATTATTTTTTAAGAGGTAGTTACCAGAGTTAAATTATTAAGATACCTCCTGGGTTTATCATGCCTTCCATCACTGATCCTTAAAGCTAACATCAGCGGTAATAATAGATAATGGCAATAAAATTTAGTAATTAAGGGTGACCTCTTTTCTGAAGATCAAATATAAATTAAGTTTCCCAATCTTCTTGTGAAGTCATATATCCATTTACATCAATGGCCAATATATTCTATGCTCCTATTACCGTTTACTACATTTTTACTTTCTCTTCTTTTGCATTATGATCCCTTTTTAGATCTTCATTTAAATTACATTGTAAGCTTTTGAGAGCTTAATTACTTCTTCCTTTAGATTTTTCATTGGCAAGTACTGAATTACAGGACACTGCCATAATATTAATGATCCTGGGACCTTACCAAATTATCACAAGACTGTCAACATCAAAGTATGAATATGGACCAGTTACAAATTCAGCCAGCCTACCCAGATTTTAAAGGATATTGCAAGGATGATCCACAAAAGCTGCAGGTGGATCTTCCTAAATGCTCCACTATTCCACTATTGGAAGTCATTCTCTGTCATCTCTTTGATCTCTCATCAGCATATGATCATGGATTAATATAGTGGCTTGATAGATTCCAAAATTCTTTACTGAAATTACACCTTGGTGGAAGGACCATCTTTGTTAAGTGTTTGAATCTCAGGAGGTTGCATGTAACCATGCTGAATTACATTGAGGTAGATTTGTTCCACTAGACACTTTGAACATTTTAAATAGAAATCTTATTCTAAGCCATTTCTTTCACCTAGACAGACAATTTTTTTTTTTTTTTAATTTCTTCTTCCTCTCATTTTTCTTTTCTACTTTCTTCCTATTCTCAACTGTTTGGTTGGCAGTCTTGTTGAATGTACTTTCAAGGGTCAAGATTTCTGGCAGGAATAAGGGAAGAGGAACTTGCAACTGCAACCAGAACACTGAGAATCTAAATCTTCCTCATTTAATATAAAATGACTCTAAAGTATTTTTGTTCTGATTAGGAAGCGTGCATTCTGTTGAGTCCCATTTCAGAATCACATTTCATACCACATGAAGATCTGAACCTAAAACTTGGACTTGGAGTCTTTTATGGTGAGAGAAGTTTCACATTCAAATTCAGGTTTGGATGGTAAAATACAGTCTTTAATGCTGTAATAGATCAAACCAAACTTAATCATAGGTGAGTGTGTTGTTTTGCTCTTCTCTAATCTGATATTTAAGCATAGATGCTGTTTTCTGTGCTATCGCATCCACTGTGACATTGAAACACTGTACATAGTGATGAAACTGAACCTGCTAAATATGTATTGGTGACCTTTCTGTACTGTTCCTTCTGAAAGCTCATCAATGAGACTGAAAAATTTATGCTGACAACACAAAGGTCACCCATCACTTAAGTTTGGGGACACTTTGGTCAGGAATTAAAAACATATTCATTAACAGGTCTTTATTTCAAGAAGCCACTTTTTCACTAAGCTGGGTGTCCAAAAGATGCACTACTCATAAATAAAAAGTTATCTGAGCAGAAGAAAAGGTTTTGTCTAAAGCAGAACAACTTGAAGAAAGGACTGAATAACAGTGAAAAGTCTAATAGAAGTGTGATGTAATTAGCAGGTATCTGGCACTTCCTCTTCCATTCCTTCAGGTCTCATTAAGCATTAACTTTACACCACTAATTTTCATATTTGGCACTATGGTCTTTACTGGTGTTGTCATACTGAATGGAGAAACAGTGAGGGTTAGGAGCAGTGTGTCTAAAAAGGAAAGGTTAGAAACCAAACTTTCCTACAAATTGTCAAAAACCCTCATTCACCATGCTTCATCTTTGTTTATTAATCTTTTGTGAGCATTCTGTGCTAGTTTCATTTTTAATAATTACTATCAAATATGGTTTTGTTGTCTGCATTCTGTGTTACCTCTGAAACATTCTTTTCAAGTAGCTATATTACAAATAAAGGAAAATCAGTTCCAAACTGCACAGCAGTGCTCCTTTTGCTCTTGGACATAAACCACAAATAGTCAATTGAATAAATAATATGTTTGCTTAATGTTTTTACATTGAAAAAGAAAGGTCTTAAATTATTCAAAATAATTAAGTTCCATCAAATGAACTTTACTCTTAAATTGTGTATTTTGGAAGGCATCAACTGATATTTTCATATCTTGGCAAGGACTAACTACAAACACATTAAATGGGTAGTAGAATAAATGATATGATTCAACTGATACTTTGCAGATGGGTATTTGTGACCTGGAAGAACCTTGATTATTTGTCTCTTGCAATCAAGCTTTTCCTGCTTTTGTGCTGATTACTATTTATTACTTCTAACACAGTGTTAACCACCTCCTGCATAGACATCTGGGTTTCTGTGCTGTGTACCACATGAAGAAATGTCCTTTGCAGTAATTTTGGGTGTATGAAACAAACAACAGGATCAGCCAAAGAGAATAAGAATATAAGATCATATAATGTAGCGAGATTATTTCAGATCTCAAACCAAGTTTTTAATAAATATATTGTTTAGAATGAGGAAAACAGTTGTGTGATCTACTGAAGATTTTGGTAGCAGTAGAGTTCCAGTTCTACAAAGCAGCTAAGCACTTGAGTAGTTCAATGATGTTGACAAAGCAAGTAATTCACATGAATAGCAAAACCTGAATTTTCATTTTAGAGGACCTTTAATTTTGACATTTGTTTCCATTCCAAAAGAGAATGAAGTTTTGGCTTTTATTTTGTTCTAAAATGTACAAATTTAAAAATCATTTCTTTTGGATTAGTCAGAATTGTTCATATTGTTGCCTTTTCCGTTCCATGTTACTGTAGAATGCAGTATTCTTTTACAACTTTACATTTCAAACTGAAAACTGAAATTCTGCTTAAAAAATGGCAGAATTAATATCTTGACAAGATCAAAATGTTCTAGTTTTATTTTTTTTTTTGCGTGTATGTTCAAAAGTGATAACTTTCTAATGTAATATTTTCAGTCAATGCAAGAAAGACAACTGTGTGGTAGGCATTGTGAATGTGTGAAGGTTTTGGAAATCTGATTCCAGGCAAGGAATCATAGTCAATTTTTTTTTCATCACTATGACATGAATCAGCAAACATTCATGTTTGACTTGCTTAAGAATCCCAGGTGAAGACAGTAGAACCATTCACATAGATCTTGATTCTTAGATCTTGATTCTTCAGTTTCTTGCTAATGTGCTCAACATTGCTACTATGGGTAGCAATGGGTAAAGAAACAAGATGTGCTTGTGCAACCATGGCCTTAAATAGCAGCAAAACCTTGATATAATAAGGGATATAAAAATGCCTGCTATAGACCAGGAAAATACCAATTTTAATGGGTATTCTCACTCTGAATTTGGTCAGAGATGTAGAGAAAGATCATGAAGAAATGCCCTTCTGTGACAAAGAATGCTCTTTTTCATATACTTTCTCAGCTTTAGGGAAAGTTCAGCTTAGGACTTCTCAGTCCTATAGTGGTACCAAGGGAGCACAGACTGCTCCAACATGGGTCCCTTCCATGGGGTGAAGTCCTTCCGGAAGAGACTGCTCCAGTGTGGGCATCCCACAGAGTCACAGCCTCCTTTGGGCATCTGCCTGCTTCAGTGGGAGGTCCTCCATGGGCTGCAAGTGGATATCTGTCCCATCATGGACCTCCATGGGCTGCAGGGGCACAGCCTGCCTCACCATGGGCTGCATCCAAGGGCTGCATCCCCAGGCTGCAAGGGAATCTCTACTCCAGAACCTGGCTCATCTCCTGGGGCATCTCCTCCATCCTTCTGCACTGCCCTTGTGGTCTGCAGAGCTGTTTCTCTCACATATCCTAGTCCTCTCCCTGCTTGAAGCTAGCGTTGTACAGTAATTTCTTTAAATATGTTATCCCAGAGGTGTTACTACCATCACTGGTGGGCTCACTGTCAACAGGTAGTGGGTCCATCCAGCTATCACTGACTCCATCCAACATGGGGAAAGCTTTTAACATCTTTTCACAGAAGGCATCACTGCAGCTCATCCACTACCAAAACCTTGATACTTTTGGACTCTATAACAGTCTTTGTTGGAGTTCTTCTGTCTATCATAGTTCTGTTTATAAAAGAGAGATGTGTTTTCTTAGAAAATAACATTCAGGTCCTTCCACATTCCTCTTTCTCTCATTTTCTACAGCAATTGGAGGATGTGCACTGTATTTTCATCTTCTACAAAACTGCTTCCTCTCTTAACTTTGCTACTGATTTTCTTGGGAAGAGTAAATGGTAAAAAGCATGTCCAATAAACCCTGTCAAAATCTGAGTTGATGTTTACTGAACCCAGAGAAGAACAGCACTGATAAGAAATTGTAAAATACTTTTACTTCTGTTCAGAGAAGGAAATTAGATATTTTAGGGTGAGAAGATTCTGTGATTAAATCAAGCTATGATACGGACAAGTCCATACTTATTCATTCTTCTTTCCTAGCATGATGCATTTGATTAATATAATGCGTATTCATTAACAAAAAGATTTGAGCTATAAATAATGTCTTCAAAGTATTTTTGTATCAAAATCTATCATTGAATTCATTATATATAACTGAACATGAAAGAAATAAGATAGAAAATCCCTTAAAAAAAAGAAAAAAGAATGTTTTATACCAGAAGTATGAAGTCCATTAACTCAATACTTCAGTTTCAGTACCCCCAAACAATGATGGGTTCTCAATAGAGTAGCACATAAATACTGAAGATTGCAATCTTCATTCAGGCCTCTTGATTTTTAGTTCATACAGTGTCTTGCTGCCAAGAGGGAGAGCTTCCTACGAAGGCAAACAGAATGCATTATGCTAAGATTGGTTGCATGGCAGTTTTAGTCAGTAAAGATAACTGAAACACCACAGAAAAAGCCAGTGAAAAAAGTTTGCTTTGATAACGTCAACTTGCTTTTCCTAAAGCTGGGAGGACTGGAATAACACTTTTTATGGAGCAAAGGGTGAGGAAGAAAAGTCTGTCTCTTTGCTGCCATGGCAGCAAAGGAAACAGTGGGAATTTCAGATCTACAGCATGAGAGAAGGACAAGCACTAGTGTGAGACATGAGCAGTGCAGGTGGAATGTGACATTTTAATTTAAAGGAGTTTTGGCCCTCAGACCTCTCCATTTTTTCAATGCCTCTGGAGGGATGTCTGTAGAAGATAAAAAAATTTTGGAAACTCATTTTTGGCCCACTTAGTGCATCAGGTGAAGTAGAAAGTAAACTGTCAAAGTAGTCTTGTGACTTCCTTTGGTTTGGCTAGTCTGACTTGTTGTAAGGTTTCCCCTGAATAGTGTGTCTTCAGCGCAATAGGGAGTAACACTGAATATTTTTTTTGAATCATGTGATATTATTTTAACAAAAAAGCTTTTTTCTCTGAAAAGGACAGTTTAAAATTAAACAAAGTAATCTGAAAACTCAGCTCAAAGCTGATAAATAGAAGCAACAAAAAAAAAAATGGAAAGGGGTTTGTTTTGGTGAGAAGATGGAAACCTTTTATTTAAGATCAAGCTCAATATTAACATTTCTGTCACTGCACCAAAATAAATACATAGTAGAGCTACATAAATCTGTCAGCTTCTCTTTATGTCTATGTCGTGATTTGTCTGTGCATGTCCATTAATTCCTTTAAGGGTATTTTGTGGCAGATGGTTAAGGAAAAGACTTTCTCCAATAAAGCCCTTAGGAAATACAGGACTGAAGGGGAAAAAAACTTGGATAGTGACTGAAGCTCTTAGCCAGATCTAAAGAAGTATAAATGAGGTGTAAGTACCACTCCTCTACACACATGCACATGTACACCCCTGTTGTGTGGTAATTGGGAAATTTTCATGTTGAGTTTTTACTGCTTAAAGAATCTGTTCCACTCACCTTTCCCCCTGCCATGTTTTCCAATTGCTGCCTTGCACAGGCCACATAGACAGCTTGGGAAAGGAAAGTAAATTAGATTTCTGTGGTTGCAATGTCATGAGCTCTACAGTGCTAGGGAAAGAAGGAGGTGAGAAGGCATGACTAGGAAAGGTGAGAGGATGTGACTGATACTGGCAGGAGCAGCATTGCTGTACATTGACATAGTAATAAGACTGCTTCTCAGACTCAGTGGTTAGTGTCTTGATATGAAAGAGCTGAGGGCTAAGGCAGCCACCATAAGTAACTCCTGATGGAGATAATGAAGGCCAACAACTTTTTTTTTCCTATTAGTGGCTGTCACTGAAGCATTTTTTGATTACTAAGTTTCACACAGAGTAAAAGATATCTAGGGAGAAAGCAAGATACTAGCTCATGTCTTATATCTATGAACAAAGCTTGCTAAGATAAATGATGTGTAAGATGGCAATTTTTCAGAATCTAGCAGTTGTTTTAAATGTATAATGAATGTTAACAAGTTAGTGATGTTTCCTGAGACTTTTTATCTTGTAAGAAAGTTAAAAGAAGACATTTCAAAGATAATTGCAACAAACAACTTATTCAGCCAATTTAACTTTTTTACCTGATCATAAAGATATGACAAATTGCCTTTTCTCAGAAACTACTCAAGATGAGAGACTGTTAGAGCTAAAGCTGTTGGAAGATCTCAGTTCCTGTCCCATAGTAAAATTTGGGGTTAATAGGGGGAAAAAAAAAAAAAAAATCCTAGGAAAACAAAATAGGAAATAAAAACCACCATAAGAAAATATATTTCAAGATACATATTTTGCAGGAAATAAATTTTAAAAAATTAAGAACAGATGTAAATGTTGCTTTTCATAGCAGAATCTTGTCCAACTCATTTACTTTGGTGCAGAAAAAGATGGAAATGAAAAAATAATTTTTTTAAGTGGGATATTTGTCCCAGAAAGTCTCTCTGACAGAAAATTTTACTTTGGAATCCATATTAATACCTTATAAAGACTGGATCTCTGTATAAGACAGATAAGAGAGTCTTTTGTCTTTGAGAGTTTGTAGGCTCCCTACAGAGAAAAGAAAATGTAGATTAGAGAATGAAAAAACAGTTCTTTTTTTAGTATCTTTTTCTAATTGCTTAAAAATTGAGTGATTGCTTAATTGTCAGTATAAAAAATGGCACAAATAGAATTATAAAACTAAATTAAATTATTGATATTATTGAAAGTATTTTAGAGAGAATTCATGATTTATAAAATTACCTGAAGGTAAAGCAAAAGAAGAAAGTTAAGCCATGAATTGAAGAGATATCTAGTTCGGAGAAATTTAATTTTCCTATATTCTAATGATTGAGAATACTTAAAAGAGTCTCTGATATTGATGACTTCATCATCAGGTGACCTCTTGTTTCACCCAAGGAATCTCTGACACAAGTACCAAAGTAATTGAGACACGTTGAGTCGTCTCCAGGGCTCAACTTCAGACAATACACAAATCTTAGTAGACATAATGAGAAAAACACGATTTGATTCTTTGCCTTCAGAATTAGGTGAATGAACTTGCAAGAGGTTTAAAACAAGAGTGAGCAAAATGAATGGTTTCTATTTTAATGAAGAAAATTAGGATATTGAAGTCATCTTATATCATAGTCCAGTTCACCAATTTGTCTTGGCAGCTAAAAGGACAAAATCACAGTTTTGGCATTACCATAGAGGCACTGGAAGCATTTCCCAGCCTTTTGACAGCATATATAGAAGAAAAGAAATGCTCCATACTGCTGTTGCATATGTACAGTACCATCCTCTATTCAAAGTCTTAAATGTGAGGGCAGAAAGAAATATGCAGCTGTCAAGAAAACGGTTGTAGGTGGCCCTTACATTAAGCTGTTCCTCAGATTTTTTTGATGTTGACATCCTTTTTCATCTGCTGATCTACGCTCCTCCAGTTGGGTTTTACTAATTCCTTTAGGTTCTAAAAATCTCCTGAGTCCTTTTAGATGTCAACCAGCCTGTCTCACATACAACAGCTCTGTTCAGCAAATTTCATCCCACTATAAGGGCTTATGTTTCTAGTCAATCCCAGGGTCATCTATGTCTCCTGAACATCTCCATCTGCTTCAGTTTCTGACCTGTGTCACAATAAGGAGTCTATAAATCACACAGAAAGTAAGCTATATGCAACCTTATTTGTGTTTACTGATAGGAAAACAAATCTCCTGCCCAAAGAAGACCGTAAAACTGTTTGCTTGCAAAATGTTTCTGCAACACTTCCTTGCATGGAGCTTTAAAACAAAATTTCTCAACACTCTGCTTATGATACGAATGTTGGAAAATAAATGAAGTAAGGTATACCAAATGCTTCAGGCTTTTCTGTGATTGTCTTTGAATAAAGATCTGAGAATGAACTTTGAGAGTAATCAAGAGACTTGGTTTAATTAAGGCTTATCTTTTGAAAAATTTACTATGACTTAGAATGAAATTGTGGTTGTACTATTTTATGAATTACAAGCTTGGTAAAAATCCACTTAAATTGTGGACTTTGAACAGCCTTTGTGTCTGTTTGAAAAATGGCTGCCTTGTTGCAGATAATATTAAAAGCCAGTCATCAAAATTATAGATGCATACTTTTGAAATCTTTTTGTAAACACATGATTGGCTCAGGACTGTTATTTGTGGGATCATATAATTTTTTCCTTAAATGTCTTCTAACATCTGTCAGTTCATGAAACTTGTCATAAATCCTGATGAGTTGCACCAGTTATATTCCAAATTATATGTCCCTCTAGAAAAGATGTGCCAATATAATACTTTTGTACTATTTTATTTTTATGACTCAGTGAAGACACAAGTTAATGTGATTTGTGTTGATCTCATAAGCAGAAAATAGTTAAGCATCTTGAAAGGTGTCATTTTGCATTAATTCTTTAGCAAACAGCTTCAAACCCTTGTTTTTTTAAACCAGTTTGTGTTCACAGGTAGCTCAGGAGAGGAAAGTGTACTACTTTTTCAACTAAAAGTTAGTTGATGGATTTCCAGAGACGACTAGCCAGCTTGTATTTGAATGGCCTTGTTCTGCTACCAAAGTAGTAAAAGTTTAATTGAATTATTCATGAGCAGACTCACACTCTGGCTCAAGAATATATTTACTGGTTGTATAGTGAAGGTTAAAGATGATACTTTGTTTGCTTCCACTGTGAATGTCATTTATATGACACCCTTTCGCACATGCTGCTTGGAGCTGTGCAAGAACAGAGACAAAAGATGTTTCGCTCTAAAGACTGTAAAATACTACTATAGAGTGATTTAAATGTCAAAATTGGGCACAACAGCTGTGAAATTTTGAGCAGCTGGCCTCATATACTCCTAAAAGAAAAGACAACCTTGTCCTACACACTATGCTCCCAAACACTTGAAGAATGAGGCAGAGTCTTCTGAAATACAGAAGCAAGTTATCCAGTCCATATGTCTCACTGATCCTCTTTATTTGCTATTGACTGAGTAGGGAAGGTGGATGTCTCTGGAGGCAACGCCAGTGCACCCTGTTCCCCCTGAAGTACAAGTCAACATAGCACATATAAGGTATCTTCATAGATTGGTTTTGTTTTTTTAGCATCTTAGTGGCAGTTCTAGGATCTATTCGAATCTCACCAAACATGTCCATGCCACCTAACCAGTCAATGGTTTGACAGCACTTTTACCATATTTTTTTTGTGTCAGGAGTCAAAAGACACCATAAAGAGCAGAGGGGACTTCTCTCAATGACACTGTTGTTTCTGGGTGAGGGCAGAGGATATTTTCTTCCTTGATTAACTAATTTTATATTGCAATCAATGTATAAAACTTGCACATACAAAGAAAATGGGACTTGATAAGACGACAGGCAATACATTATTCTCAGTATTCCAGCAATCAAATCATTGTTGAGTTTTGGATGCTTTATGGTATTGAAGAGGTTTAAAGAGAACAATGAAGTGAGCTTGAAGATATTTATGAAGTACTTCTCCCGGGTGTGACAGAGCACACAAAAATGTCTATTGAAAAAAGCAACAAGCAGGTGCAGGAGCATGACATTATGGGCTTATCAGAAGTGAAATCGATGCTTCAGGATGCAGTAAGAGACTATAGATTAAGTGAGGAGAAGCTGCAAACAGCCTTGAAAAGGAAAACAACTGGAAGTCAAAACAAGTATTTCAGCACAGAGCCAATGGAAAGATGCACTTAAGCACACCTTTAACTGCAAAATCAAATAATCCAGCTGACTTTACTGGAATTACCTTCATTAAGCATATCCATAAATACTTTGTTAATTTAGAGCAATAAGGAGTAGGTACTTGGAATACCCTGTGTTGCTGGGGGTATAAAATCATAAAAACAAAAATACGAATATGATGGCTCTTTTTTAATTTGCTGGAAATATTTACCGAACATCTATTAGTGTTTGGGAAAGACATTTCTAAATTCTGTTGGAGGATGTGTTCTTTTGCACTTCTAAAAGGACATCTGTCCTTCCAGAATCTCTCTGCATGTGATAAGCGGGAAAGGTCTCTATTAGAAAATGTCAACCTTTCTAAATCTCCACAATGTCAGAGAGGAAGAGTTACATTTAGCTATGATAGATACATGTCTGGATTAATAACCAGCATCTTTGCTGAGGAGACTCCCTTGAGGATGCTATGTCCACATCAGTGAAACACCCTCAGACTAAGATGTATTATCTTGGCAGCTCTTCTGAAGTGAAACACACAAAATCTGAGATGATGATGACTGCCAATACATATTAACAAATAACACAATAAAGGGATATGCAACCACAGAAACTGAGCTCAAATAACACAGGCATTTGACAGACCCAGTAATGCAAGACAGCTCATTCAGTGGGAAGGCTGAAAGTCTGTCCTGAATTTACCTTGTGGTCTATTATTCTAGAGCATTCGTGCTAAGGTCAAGGATTAGTGAGATCTATAGAGACTGGGTAATCTAGGCATTTATATTCCAGCACTGATTGTCTCTTTTATTGAATGGTTTTATAGACCTTAAACAAGTTTATTCTTCTGGGTTTCTATAGAATGTTTTAAAGCTTATCTATAAGGTTTTAAATGCATGGTGAATAGTCAAAATGCTTTCACAGCTTTAAAGGCAAGCATTATACCTGTTCTCACAGATATGATGCAAACATGTGGCAATCCATTTTTTTGACTGAATTGACCTGTAGCTATGACTGATGAAAAAGTATTTTGTGATTCATTAGATCTTTTTAGTATCTTTGATAACAATGAAGGAGTGGAAAAACAACATGAGGTTGACACAGCCTTGGGAAAGGGAGAAGGTAGGTCATATTTTGTCTGTCTCACGGTACATAAGAGGCCTCAGAGTATACTCAGTAAGCCAGTCAGCATTAATGTACACTAATCTCGTAAATTCCCAATAGTCCTCATGCAATGGTATAGCAAATGCTGATTTCAATAGATTTCCAATGCAAAATGAATTTGGGTGTTTAAATAAAGTTACCTGTACATAAATGAAGTTTTCTGTACATATTGTGCGTTTATAATTCTAGAAGACTCTTTATCCAAAGCAGTGTTCAGACTTCCAGAGTGAAATCTTACCTTGTGTTTTCATATTAAAGACAATGATGGTGCTTGAAGAGAAGCTTAATTTTGTCTGAGTTGCTTGTGTACAAAATGTGACTTTGACATCCTGCTCTGCAGAGAAAGATGGTGCAACTCAGGTCACATCACACAAGGCAAGAAAGAGAAAAAAGAGAAAAAAAAGATTAGGGAAAATTTGGGGAAAGGGCATCACATTTCAAGAGTTTAATCTGAAATATCTAATGGTAGATTTCTGAAAGATGATGAAATCCTTTGGAAGGTCCCAAACCCCTCTGTAGCACCATAACTTGAAACAGCAATTTTTGTCGTGTCAGAGCTCCTAGACATATTTTCCTGCTTCTGTTCACTTGTCAAAAATCAGGAAAATGTTCCATAATCATGTTTATTTGGTTTATGACTGTTATTAAACTCTAGTGCTAGTAGTTTTGTTAATCATTTTATAGTACTCTCATGTGTTCAGATTGAACCATAGGATGACATTAAAAGTATAACAAACTTGATTTTTCCAAATTGTAATGGTATGTTGAATGAGGACAATGATTTTAAAAACTGATTTGCATACTGGGTGAGAAGTTCAAAGTGGGTATTCAGCATCTTCCGTGAAAGTAGGTGGAGTTTTAAATCTTACAGTGGTTTTAGGAGGTGTCAGGTATTACGTGGTTTTCTACTCCTACAGCAAGTGCAGAGTTAGAGAGTACATATTGAAGTGCATATTTTCAGCAATTCTCTTTGATTAGCCCTTAGGCTATTCTTTGGACATTGTTTTGTTCCCCTGTGGTACTGCAAAACAGCTTAGGTTCTTTTGCATTATATGGTTGACTGATTGATTAATTATTTAAGGCTTGTTGCAATTGATATTTTGGAATGGTCTTTGAAAGCCAGGTATGTCTCTCCTGAATAATAAGCAGAAATTAAACAGTGATTATCTTCCATTTTCTGAAAACATAATACTGCCCTTTGCTTTTCATGGTGCTATGTGACTAGAATAACCATGTGCCCCTCCATTTTTATCTAACTTTTATGATGTGTATTAATGGCTAAACCTTTACTTGGCAGTCCTGAGGTAATGGCTAGAGTTGAAGATTCTAAAAGACTTTCCAACCTAGTTGATTCTACGATTTATAGAGAGTCATAGGGCAGCAGACTGGGAGAGAAAAGGGTTTTATGCTTAATCAGGATTTCACCCAGCACTTTACGCCTGCTAAAAATAAAAAATACCATGCTTCATTGGCCTTGATGGAGAGACATCAATTTGCTAGGTGGACCACTCGGTGGATAAGGAACTGGCTGGATGGCCATGCACAAAGAATTGTGCTGAATGCCTCAATGTCCAGCTGGAGACCAGCAATGAGTGGCAGCCCTCAGGGATCAGTGCTGAGACGGGTCTTGTTCAACATCTTTGTTGGTGACATGGACAGTGGGATTGAGTGCCCCCTCAGCAACTTTGCCGATGACACCAACTGGGTGGTTCAGTTGATACACTGGAGGGAAGGAATGTCATCCAG
>JANRGW010051953.1:0-26058 GCA_024733675.1 Psilopsiagon aymara | reverse complement strand
GCATGGTTTAGTGGGAGGTGTCCCTGCCCATGGAGGGGGGGTTGGAACTGGATGAGCTTAAGCTCCTTTCCAACCTTAGCTATTCTATGATTCAGAGGTGTCACCTTTGGACTCTACCTGCAATGCATGGACACAGCACAGCGGTGCTCCCTTTGCTTGCTGTGAGCAGCTGCCTCTCTACTTCGTGGCTGGAGGCCTTCCTCTCCATGCATTTAGTTGCCTTTTCCCTCTATTTTCCCCTCTTCTTTTGTTCTTTTTACAGATAGGTTTACAGTGGTTTTAAAATTGCTCTGATTTCCATCTTGACCACATGAGGCTGACCACTGAAGCAGCTTGCTTTTAAAGCTCTTCAGGATATGTCTTTTAAATCTTATTTTTTCTTCCCTTCAGTCAAGTCCACAAAGAATACTCTGTTTTATGTGCTTTATATGTATGATTTCTTCTTAAAGGACAACTCATTTCCTCTACTTTAGAGCTATTTTCTTAAATCTGTCACTTCCTGGCTCTTTCTTGGCTGTCCCGTTTGCCAGGTTGTACATTTTTGTTTGGGAACGGTTCTATTCATTGACTTCTCAGATCCTTTGGGAATTGCGTTTTGCCCAGGCGAGGTGAAACTCCGTTTTCCTTCTCTGTCAAGAAATATTTGATGATTAATTTAATTGCTAAATTGGCTCCTAAGCAGAAGCAGGCTTGGAAAACTGAAAGGGAATTAATCATGCCGCTTAACAGAAGGGACTTGAAAACGTGGAGGCTGCACTACAGACGTCAGTGCAAACCAAGGTGCGCTGTAGCTAACAAGCTTGTAGTATTTTATTATGCTTCCTTTGATTTCTTGCTGGCTTTCACTGCTTTTTGCCAGCTTGAAGAACAGACTGTTCTCTCCCAAGAAGAGAGCAGAGTTTTCTCATCTCTGAGAGCACTAACTGGTTCTAAGGGAGCAGGATCTGAGGTTTGGAATGAGCACCTGAAATACACATGCACGGGCAGCCACAGATGAGGCATGCAGGTCCTTGTGTGGCTTTTTAGAGACTAAAAATGTGGTCCACAACCTCTCTGTAGGTTTGGAGATTTCAGATGTGTTCCACTGGTGCATGAGTGATCTGGAGGAAAAGCTCTGATCCACTCCTCGTTGCCTCAGTGCTTGTGGACCTTCATCCTTCACCTGTTCTGCAGCAAAAGGCTGGTTTTGCACCCTGGTTCTTTATGCAGAACCAGCCTCATACTTCTAAATGCTTTTCTTGTCCTTTCTACATACACATTTCAATCCATTGGAACTGTCTTTAATGTATGCACAATAAGAAATGAATTCGGGTGTAACAGAGAGCTCAGTTCAAACCAGCAAGTGTTGGATCAGATCACATTTAAGATTATTTAATTTATTTATACTGAAAGTGAAATACAGTTGAGTTACAAGAGCTGCTTCTAAATGAGACCTGGCATAAGGCTGATTTTTTCCTCTGATGTAAATGGTGTAACTTGATCAGGTAGCAAGGTGATGCTGATTTACATCAGCTAAAGATTAGGCTTTGAAATCTTGTATGCGACTATGTTCAAGTGCTGCAAAGAAACAGTGAGGTCTAAAGGATGGTTTTGTTCAGTATTTTATTAAACCAAATTGAATCCCTTTTGGAAACACTGCTGCCTGCAAGCCTGCATGTCTTAGAGTGAGCTCAACTTCATGGGACTCCAAAGGGATTGTTACAACTTCTGTAATTACGTAAAATAGCTGCTCTGTGCATAAGATTGGCATGACATTAAAGCTCAGTGTCTTGGGCTTTTGCAGGACTAGGCTCCAGTAATGACTCTTCCATTATCTAGCTAGAATCTCCCTTTGAAATGCATAAAGTGCTTTAGAAAGCAGGGGGCTGGGGTGTAAAATTTCTCATTTTTATTAATCACCTAAGATCTGCTGTTGGTAGGAGGTGTCAGGTCTTGCATATCCTGTGGCTTGGGAAGAAATGGGAACTCAGGAAGCAAATTCTGTGTTTGGAATGGTAGAGGCAATTTTCTGTTTGGCCTGCTGTCTCCATTGGCAGAAGGAGAGATTAGCACTGTCATGGCAGTATGAAGACATTAGATGTGATGTTTGGAGGTTAAATTAAGTGCAGGAGAGAAATGAGAGGTTATGGATGTGAAAACTTCTTACGTAAGTAAAATCACCAGAGTTACTTCTCTTTATTCATCCATGAATAAAGATCCAGTTACTTCCTTTATTCATCCATGAATAAAGGCAGTTCTTACAAAACACACATCTAACACTGAGGTTCCAAGATGACTGTCATCTGATGAAATACTTTCCTGCAACCCCTAGATAAAGACATTGACTTTTTCTGCATCATTTGCCATGCTTTAATTCAGACATGCAAATAATGACCGAAGGACCTTGTTTCCTTAGTGCAGGAAGTATCTTCTGAAGAACAAACCCTGATTGGTATCAGCATTGTATTGGGCATGGATCTGTCCCTTTTTTTGCTGGCTAAACTGCCTCCAATTGCAAATCTTCTACTGAAGTTTAATTAGTTTTGCATTTGTTTTTCAGTAAATGTTACTGCTGTGAGAACTGCAGCCTATGAATCATTTTCCCTTTATTTATACAGCAGTTGAGCAGTGCCAATGTAAATGTGTTTGGTTTTGAGCATTGTTTTTTTAGTGTATCAGATGTGGTTCATGCCGTCATGCTTATTAGTGACTGGTTTGGTACTTAACACAAGTCAAGTTAACAGTTACCTTGTGCACCTAAATTGAGATCTAAAATGCCTGACTTGTAAGTATGCATTAGTGTATATATCTGAAACACTGTCCTGCTGAAGTGCTGGTGGAGTAATGGGGGTGTGGTGTGGGCTTTGACCTGCAGGTGGGGAAAGGATTAGGGGAAAATACACAGTAAACCAGAAGCATCCCAACTGGACTGGGGAGGGTGGTTTTGTCATAGAAAAAAGCAATAGGACTTGAGATGATGTCTGTAACCTTTACTTTTCCTCTCCTTTGATGTCCCAAGGGAGAACTCAAGACTTCTCTCTGCTAGTCCTGGAAGTGCTTTTTCATTCATTGCTTGGGAGATCCGTTTTTCTCCCTTTAAGGTATAACCAAATAGTGTCTTGCCTTAGGATCAGAGAAGAATACCTTATTTACACTGCTAAAAAGTCCCTTCACGTTTAGACTTTTGCTTTACAAATGTTTGTGAACATTTTAGTAGATCATACCTTGACATTACTCTTTCCTTTGTCTGGCCATGGCCTGCTGTATGCTTGGGTAGCTTGTTGCTATGTGGGTTTTTTCCCTCTCTTCCTAGTTTCACATCCAGTTTTCTGGCAGGAACATCTTCAGAAGGTGCAGTGTTGGTGTAAATGTGCGATTCTTAGCTCCCCGGCCCCGAACATGAGGATACCATTAGTACATCCCAAAGCAATTGCCTTTTTGCTGCACTGGTGATGAAATTGCTTTCTAGCTCACACGGGAAGATATAAACCCACTGTTGCTCTGCTTTTGTGGGAAAGTCTGTCAGGGGCCATTAAACATTATGGTCCAAATGCAGTTTCCAGCTCAGGAAACACTCTGCTGTCTGCTGCAAGCTGGAAAGCAATACAAGGGCAAGGACCATCCTGTATCTGCCCTGCTGCTTGGATACTTCCTGGAGAATTCCCAAGTGCCACTGTCAGAGCAGACATTACCCAGGTGGGGTTTGAATCCGGCACAGTGTGGCTGCTCTATGTTCTTGGGTTCGTTCTGGTGCTGCCTCTGTTTTACTGAGTTGTCCCATTGGTTGTCCAGATTCTGAGTGCATGTCATCTTCTTTCACTGCAGCCGTAAGACAAAATGAGATGAAATCCATTAACTGTTCTCTGACTCTGCTTTCCAGCTCTGTGAGTGTCTCTGTTTCATGGGAAAAGAGAGTGAAGTCTGTTACTGGCTCAGTGTCACCTGCTGATTCCTTCCATCATATTGAAGTGATGGGCCCCTCTTCAGAGCTTTCCCTCTCCCTGATGGGTTTGTGTCACTGCTGCTATGTAAGCTCTTGGTGATGCTGGTGTGTTAAAGAGCATTGCTCATATGGTGCTGTGCTGCATCCTGCGGTCATCTTCTCCCACATACCCATTTCTCCACAGGTTTTAATTTCTGGTGCTTTGCAATCTTTTCCTGCAACTAAAGGACTTGAGTGCAGTTTTCTTTTTGGTTGTACTGCATTTGCACTGCTTCAGCTTCATTCTTTGCACTGAGGGGAGGCATTCAGTTTACTATAACCCATATTCCTCCTTTTATTGTCACCTGGAGGATCTTCTGAGCTCATTTAGCAGCCTTCAACCTCTACTTTGTACCTGTTAATATTTTCCTTTGAATCCCTACCATCCTCTGGAGTGCTGGCTCTTACTAATTGAGAGCTACTGCTAAGTAGGGCAAACATTGTAAAGGGCAGCTTTTCCATGAAGAGCCTCTTTAATTGGCAGTGGGAGAGGGTTTTATCTGTAGTGTTTCCTTTCCTTAATGCCAGTTCAAGTATTGCCCTTCCTGCTGGTAGATGAAAACACTTTAATGAAGGCTAGTGCTTTGTATTTGAAAGGAGTGGATAATGAATAATATAGGATTATTTTTGGTATTAGGGAAAGAAATGGGCATCGAAATGGATGTGTTCCAGTGATATCCAGCTTAAGCAATGCTGGGTATCACTGGAAATGCGCTTCAGTGATGCTGGTGATTGCCTTTCATTTGCTTTGAGGGAAAAGATTACTTGGAGATAATAGACCAAAGGGATCCTGCTGTATTAGGGAATACCAGGAAATGTTGAATCAGTGGTTTCCATTTGTACCTCACTGGATTTGGGCAGGTTTGCAAGCGGTATTCTGCATGGTGGCCCAGACCCAGTACCAAGTTGTTTGGGTGTGTGCTGTCTCCTGGTTTTCACAAACAGATCTTGTGCTTTCCTCTTCTGGGTCCTGGGAACATGAAGCGTTCAGTGGAAAATCTCTTTGACCTTGGTGTGATGCTTAATCTTGTTGTCAGTTGAACTTCCCAATTTATAGAAGGGATTGAGTTGCTTTTAACTAGGACAGTTTGTTTTGTTTCCCTCCTCTTTCCTCCCTTTAAATCTGCTCTGGCCTTTAGAGCACTCCAAAGGGCACTGTGGCAGAGGGGGAGCACCTGAGCAGTGCAATGTGAAGCCAAGACCTTTTAAAATCTGAATTAATACCCTTTCTTAAAGAAATCTGGCCTGAGGCTAGATGTGTGCAGGTGGAAAAGACACAGCTGGTTTTTCTGGTGCTCCCTAATGGTTTAAGAACAGTGCCTTGGCTGTTCACTTCTCTGGGGATCAGTACTAGTGATGAATCAAGTTTTCTGGCTCTTTTTGGCCCATTTGTGTTTCTTCTCCCTCCCATGGGAAACCTTTCCATGTTTCAAGCAGAGTCATAAGGTTGGTTAAACTGCACCTGACCTTCCGAGCTGGCTGTGCCCTTTGTGGTTAGGAAAACCCCAGTGCTGTCAGCCCACATAAGGTGGGTGTGGTGCTTCCCACTTGCTGCCTTGGCCCTGCCAAAGGGTGAGCCACCTTCTCATTCCCGTCACCCCTTGGAAACCCAACTCATTGGCCTCTGTGTTGTGCAAGGTTGGTGTTAGACAGCAGGTTAAGGCACTTCTGAAATAGCAGACCCATGTCGGGAGTGCAATGAATATCTAACATCTCAGAGAAAATGCTTGGGTGTTGTCACACCAGGTGCTTAGTTCTCAGCCACATCAGCTCTCTGAGCTGGCTGGTACCACAGCTTCATGTGCCAGTGCTAAGAGGAGGGGATGAGCCCCTTCCAGCAGTGACTCCTGCATCTTAAATAGGATCAGGCTGCTCCTGAACCTGAGTTTCCTTTCCCTGCTGTGCTGTAAATCCAAAGCAGTAATGGACCTGACCTGCTGGAGCCATCAAACTTGAAATGATGGCTCATCAAAAACTAGATACCTCTTCAGTGCTGGTCACAGAGGGGAAGGCACCTTCCCTGGCCTCCCAGGACTTCTCATTTGTTCGGAAAGTGATGCCTTTGGTATGAATTTGTATCAGGATTTAGTTTTAAACCAACAGCTTAAATTTAATCAGGCTTTTGACAGAGACAAAGCTGTGATTTGAGCTCTCCTGTAGCAGTTAATTTTCCAAGCATTCTGTAGATGCTTGGGTGTCACTTCAGACAGTAAGGAGAGTATCTTTGTGTTTTAAGGACAGAATGAAGTTGCTCCTTGTTCTTCATTCTTCTTTCTATTCAAGCTAGTTCTCTTATAGCTCCCACCGCAGAATCAGGCACGAGAAAGGGATTTTTTGCAGCAGTGCTTTGCCTTTTCTGCATTTGAAGCACAAAGATAAGCATGTTTATGCTTGAACATGACGACACTATGGAAAGTAACTGTTGATCTGATTAGTGTATTGAGAGGGAACTTTGCCTTCCTGTGCTTTATGGGTGTTCATCTGCCCGCGGCAGCGAAGGCAGAACAACTGCAGCTTCTGCCTCATCCCTGTGCAGCTACTCAGAGGATGGAACAAGTTTGGACAGCAGACAAAAGGCAGGCCTGCAACAGTCCCTTCTGCATGTCAGCCTTTGACAAGTTTGTGTGTGTGAGGAAGCTGGAAGTAATAAAAGCTGAGCAGAAGAGACTCCTCTATCTGTAGGAAGACCCATATGCTTTTTATTAATGTTGCTTGATTGTTTTGTTCTTGTCTTGGTTGATTTTCGTCTCACAATAAAATGGATTTTTATTTTCACCTTTCTTTCTTTTAATCCAGGCATTCAGGAAACCTGAGATTGAAATTGGCTTGTATTGATGGCTAGATAGAGCTGAGGAGCACACAACTGGAATTTCTCTCTCAGAAAGCAAGTATTCAGTTAAATCAGTAAATCCCCCTATGACAGTTTAATCTTAAACTGGAGCACGAAGTCTCATGCAATGAAACAAATGTCCCTGATGTTAGGGAGGATTCTCAGAAGCCTCATTTGACTGCTGGAAATAAAGACATGCTAACATGCTGCTCATTCCATAACTGTTTCCCAGTTGCAACCCATAATGGGTAAATACATTACCTTTCACCACAGTTGTGATTAAAATGGTAGGGTTGCTAAGCTGTCGGCATACAAAACTCTCTCAGAATGGGCACCCACCTGAGGTGGTGTCTTTCCTCTGTCCCTGATTTTTGGCACAGCTGGAATGCGAAGTTTGGGGCAGTAAAGGGTGATACTCTGTAGAGTCAAGCTTAGGAACGTCACTTGTTCTTCAGCTGGACTCCGTATTTGCCAGCAGCAGTGTTGCAGAGAGGGTGTGTGTTTAACATACTTGGTTTGCAAGACCACCACATTAAAGGGTAAAGTATGATGGAAGGGTCTGCATTTCCTTGATGAGATTTCTGTTCATGATCAAGCTGTAGCCCTATTTCCTCTTCATGTCCTCTCCAGCCGTATGGGTTTAGTTTGACACCATTGCCTTGTGATGCTGAGGTATTGCCTCCCCTTTTGCCTTGTGCTTTCAGCTCTGCCCGTACTGGGGTGTTGTGTATCACCTTACTTTTGCTTTGTTAAATTCGGAGGTCAGAGAGAGGTTGGTTGGCTTTGGTGTGTGTTTGTTTTCTTGGGTTTGTTTCTTTCTTTTTTGTATTGTTACCGAGCCTGATGGGTTCTCCTCTGGGGTAAGAGAGAGCCTTTGGCCACCCCAGGACTATGAATTATGCACAGAATTGTCTTTAACTTGCAGATTTTGAGCAGCTCATTCTTGGAGTAGCACTGGAGGTGGTGATTAGAGCTGAGATTAGTTGTCTGAGGAGTATGAAGTTCTCACAGCTGTCTGGCAGAGCTTCCTGCAGATCCTTGTTGTACAGTTTGGCTTGGAATCTATGGTAATAAAGTCTTTTCATGAGTTCTTTTTCTTTTTTTCTCTCTTTTTTAATTGTTATTGTTTTATTTCACCCTTCTCTGACTCTACGAGTCAGGTCCTGCCTACATGAGAACAAGATGGGCCTTTTCTTCCTGACAGGCATATCTGACTGCTCCCCTAATCTGCTCTGCCTCAGGCAGGGACAGTGTGTCTGGTTAGAGACAGCTCTGCCTAATTCTGGAACACTGCTTAAACAGTCCTTCATCTGGTTTACGGGATGCATGGGAGAGCACTCTGTTATACCTGCCCGATTTCCACTCTGTGGAACAGACATTTCCCAGAAGTCATATAGGAATTTTATGGCCAAACCTTACCTAGAACCTGTTTTCAGCAATAGACCTTGTCTTTTGGTTTTCCTCTTTGTAAGGGATTATTCATAAGATGCTGGAGATGCTCATTTAATTTCATCCCAGAAGTTCCACATGCTGTGGAGATTTTAGATTATTCCAGACACCGGGAAAACACTTTGGAAATAGAAGCGTACGTAACTGGATACGTGCGCGGAGATCCCTGCAGGGTGTGTGTTAACAGAGGCTCTTGTCTCTGCTGCTAATAACAGCCCAAAAGACCTCAGGCATCTATTTAAGGTTTTTTTACTAAGGGGTACAGCAAAAAAGATATGTAATATAATTAAATTTAATACTAACATACAAGTCAAATGCCAAAGTACCCTCTTATTTAAGGTACTAGATTAGCCTGTAGGTCCTTGTATTTGCACTTGGGTTTGGTTTGTGTTTTTGAAGGGAGGAGTGGGGGAAGCTGGTGTTTAAAATGTCTCAGTTTCTTTTATTCATGGTTGTCTTCCAAGCAGTTCACAGTGGTGAGTCTCACTGCAGATTGTTTCTACCTGGCACAGGCTTCCAGGGTCACAGCTCTCACGCTTCAGCCCCTTCTGAAGGGTGATGTGGATATATATACTGGTCAGGCACCTTAGCACTGTGTCTGCTACACCTCCCACGGCCCTGCCTCTCTCTGTGTCCTCCTCCTTGCTGGCTTAGTGTGGCACAGTCAGGCTGAGTGCCCAACCACCCGTAACACTGGGCAGCTTCTCTGTGTCCGGGCTTGGAAGCGGAAGCGGCTGCTTGGCAAGGAGATCAAACTCTCTTCTGAGAACTGCATGGGTGTGAGACCAGACACAAGGATGGGCGCAGTTCTGGGTTTCCTCCTCTGTCCCTCAGCTGTAGCTTGCTGTGGTCTCTGCTCCTTCAGCTGAGGAGTCACAGAAGCTCTTTATTGCTGTGCTGTGTGGTTGTCACTGTTGGGGCCCCCAACATGACAGGAACGTGGACCTGCTGGAGCAGCTCTGCTCTGGAGCCGGGCTGAGAGCTGGGCTGGGTCAGCCTGGAGAAGAGAAGGCTCCTTAAAGGGGACACCTTAGAGCAGCTCCAGTGCCTGAAGGGGCTCCAGGGAACCTGGGAGAGGGGCTTTGGACAAGGGCCTGTAGGGACAGGCCAAGGGGAATGGCTTTAACTGCCAGAGAGGAGATGGAGATGAGCTCTTGGGCAGAAGCTCTTCCCTGTGAGGGTGCTGAGGCACTGGCACAGGGTGCCCAGAGAAGCTGTGGCTGCCCCATCCCTGCAGTGCTCAAGACCGGGTTGGACACAGGGGCTTGGAGCAACTGCTCCAGTGGAAGGTGTCCCTGCCCGTGACACGGGGGATGGAACTGGATGAGCTTTAAAGTCTCTTCCAACACAAATCATTTTAGGATTCTATGTTTCTGTGACAGCACCATCATTTACTTGCCTTGTGTAAGATGACCATATTCCAGGAGTAAAGGGCTAGGAGGGTATATCTGTATTTCTGCCAGCAGAGCAAGTCTTTAGTGCTGGTTAACTATGTGAAACCCTCCCAGAACATGCCCACCCAACCATTAAAAGTGACCTTTCAGGATCCTTGCAGGCTTCTCATATGTAGTGATATCCTAGTATGGCTCGTAAAGCAGCCGCTAGCTGTCCTTGGTGGTGATTAGATTACAGCCATTCAAACATCTCCAGCGATCAGACAACCATCTCCTTTAAAGGGCTGTGCAGCGTGTACAGAATGGCTCCTTCAGAAAGCCAGGTGGCCCGCTGGGATGTTCCATGCCTTGGGCACATCTTGTGGTCCTGCGGCGTTTTGCCATAGGAAAGGCATGTGCCTGGTGTCTGCTCCCACACACTGCAGTCCCCAGGTGCAGCAAGGAAATTCCAGAGGTACGCTACACCGAGGTCATGTTTCTCCTGACACAACTCCAGAATGACTTTCTGTGCATTCGCTCTTTCATCCTCTTTGGGGTTAGTGGCATGTTCCAGTGCGTCATGCGTGTGGGGACAAGCTTTTGCAAAGCGCTGCTTCCCCCCAGCCCAGCTACGAGGCAGTACAACCAGGCTCTTTCTGTGAAGCTTTCAAAGGCAGAGTGTGGAGGAATATGCATCTTCTCGGTGTTCACTGGCTGCTTAACTTGGGCTTGGGACGCATCTAATCTTGTATGTGCTGGTGAGGACATTAAGGCTGACAACTGTGGTGAGATGGGAAAGCAGCAGTTGGTGAGAGATGACGTAGTGCGCTTCCCATATGTGGATGTAAGTTTTCTCATTGTCTAAAGAAAGTATTGCTGTATTTAAATACACCATCCAGAGGTGTATTCATCATTTAATGAAGTAACGTTGAAGACTTGACAGTTTAAGGGTACAGATGCACTGAGGTTTGGAGGAGGAGCCAAGTTTTCTAACTTCTTTCTGTATTATTTAGTCTGAGCAGGAAGGTTTTCCAGCCAACTGCCCTTCCTCAGACTGGAAAAAAGAACTTAGATGCCGAAAGCTTGTCAGTCCCTTTGGCCTCCCAGCCCCTCAGGCTCCTTGTTTGTATCTGTTGGTCTAATAAAAGGTATTACATCTCCTGAAAAATGTTTCCTCACTAAACATTTAAACACAGCAGCTTGGATTTGTCAGAACTGTCTCGGTGAATTAGGCAGGTTTCCGTAACGCCCCTGAACAGCCTTTAAATCATGAAGATGGATTTGGAAATGCTATCCAGCTTTTCTTAAGTGGGTGGTAAAGTAGTATGGACAAGACAGAGGCCTTTAATGTTGCGCTTATTGGAAGCTTCTCTCATTTTGAAGTCTAGGTTCCATCTATTTAAACACTGGTCCTTCAGCAGATTTTTGCTTTGCTTTTTTCTCCTAATACAGCTGGGCTCTTGAGTTTCTGGAGCCTCTGCTGCATCATGGTCTAGTGTTACCTGCAGCTCTCGTTATGTGCTTCTGCAGGAATCTTTGCTTTATTTAGTGCTGTTGTTTGCTGAACCCACCCAACTCTTCTATTTTCCACTAGATAGCTGCATGTTCCTGTCTTTTGGAAGCACTGAAACATGCTCGTAGCCAGCAGCCCTAATGTAACGTAGCCACAGTTACTTTGCCTGCTTTATGAGGTGCTGTGCCCTGATTAGCATTTGCTGCCAGCAGACTTGATAATCCCTCCAGAGCAGACACATGAATAACATAGCTCCCAAATACCATGGACATGGTGCAGGGGATGTGAGCACAGCCTGCTCCAGGCCTGGGGCTGCTCTGCCTGTGTCAGTGGGATGAAGGGCTCTGCTGAGGTCTTGTGATAGTGAGGGTGTCCCTGCCTTCGAAACACACAGATACTGGGAAGTGAGCAGGTTCTTGACTTGGGGTTTTAGTATTAGCTGAGAAATCATGTTCTTGACCTCTGTTTCTCGCACAGCAGGTAAGCCTTGAGGTGCTCATTTAAGGATTGTGAAGCCAGTAACATTCTTGTGACAAGTGAAATATAAAGGGATTTGTAAAATTTATCCAATATCTGAGAAAAATGGAAAGTGGGTAGATGGAATTCCATGGTGCTGAAGAGCTGTTTGAGGGTAGAAACCAGATGATTTCCCCAAAGGTGCTCCTTCCTCTAGGGCATGGAGACTCATTTTTTCATGAGAACATGAAATGAAGAGCATTTTTTCATGGAGAGCAGGGTCCTTTGGACTGGGAGGCTTTTCCTCTGAAATCATCATGCATTTTTTGGTGAGGACAGAGGGCTTAGTCTTCAGTTTCTGAACCTCTTGACCCAGAGGAATTTGGCCTCTTCCACTCCCCACAGTGGCTATCATGATCCCATCAGACTGGAAGGCTCCAGAGGAGATGGGCAGCCCTGTCCTCTCTGCTGCAGAGGCAGTTTCTCTTTTACATTTTGAGTCCCTGAACTTCTCAGGCAGAAGCAACTGTAGGAGTTCAGTGGAAATGGCAAATTTAATGGTTTCTAAAACAAGCAAGCATCTTATTTCTTCACATCCTACCCTCTGTGGAGGTTTCCTGCTGGTGCTGTTGATGACATTTATAGCTGTTGCTAGCAGGGAAAGGGCGGAAAAAAAGAGACTGGGGTTTTATGCTGTCACAGCAGTACTCAAGACCTGAGCTTTAGGACACTGGAACTGAGGAGCTCTCTTACTAGCTATTAATCTACATCTTCCTGTGCATGCTCCCCGAAACTTCTTTGCAGTATCCTGTGACGTGAGGCTCTGCAGCATTTGATCGTTCACTTTAACCTCAGTAACTGATTTAAATGCACTTACCTCCACAAAAGCTAAAAATCTTACTTGTTTCTTTGGGCAAGCTGCTTTCACATCTCAAAGCCACCACATAGACTCCAGAATTGAGGTTGTTCAAAGATGCCAGGGAAAACTCAGCATTCACCTCCTGGTGGGGTTTGAAGGATATGAGGTGTTCTGTCCTCCAGCCTGTGCTTTAATGTCCAAATGGCTGTTGAAAGGGCCTTTTCCCACTCGTGAGTGTCTGTGAAGGGACCAGGAGCTGTGTGCTCTTTCCCCACATAGGAGGTATTCCAAATGTTTAAAATGGTTTGAGAATGAATCTTGAGAAGCACTGTAACAGACTGGAAGAGCAGGGAATAAATGTGCAATGTTTAGAAATGCAGCATTTAGTGTACAGTTTTCTTTAACAAAAAGAATCCCCAACAACACCCCAAAAGGACTGAGCAAAACTGGCAGGGAGCAGGAGACTGAAGATGGCAGTTCCTGCATGGAGTGGTGCTAATCTGCAAGCTGTCTTGAAATTGTGGGTTACTCTAGACCCCACCTTAATGCTGGTTGCATGACCTGTGTTTTCAGCACACTTACCATGTCACAGCACTTGCACAGGACTTTGTTCTGTTGGAAGCAGTCAGCTTCACATAACGCTGCGACAGGCAAAATCTCTCTTCGCTGCCTTTGCTTTTGCCTGCCTCTTGGTTTAGAAGAGAGCTGAGTGAAATGGAGCTGACTAAACCCATGTGCATGTGGCCCCCCGCAGCAGCGGTGCAGCTCTTTCTGCGCACACACTTGGCTCTGTTTCGTCATCCACGCTGCAGCCTTTAGGTCTGGCTCCTGTGACTGCTTGAGGTTTTACCCGACTTCATTTGAGGAGTTGCTCTTGAGGCTTCCGATGAAGCAATGATCTGAAGGGGTTGTCTGATATTTCTGCTGTCTTTAAGGAACAGTTTCAAATCTGGTCCAACACTTTCCTGCTTTATTAGGACTTGGCATGGTGCAAACTTTGTCTTTACTCAGGAGAACCCTGCAGGATTTGGAAAGAGCTCTTTCCTTTGCATTTCCTTGCCTCATCATTTATATGCCTTGCTTAAGAGTGCTCTGTGGCATTGGGGTGCATTTCCAAAAAGCTCTATAGAAAGGAGGCCAGTTCTGGAGACTTGTGAAAGGCTAGGTAGGCTTTGCTACTTGCTTGAGAAGATGTGTAGGGAAGAAAGTGATTCCGGTTTTGAGCTCACCCTCTCATCCAGGCAGCACCATTTCCTTTGGGGTCTCAATCTTTCATTCCGAAGTTACAGTCAGTGCACTGCAGTGGTGAACTGCTAACGCTCCCCCCCATAACTTATTCGAGTCCTTCATTTGTTCATGCTTTAAATACTAATATAAGGATTAATTCCTGTGGTAGCACAATGAAGGTATTTCTTGGTAATTACTAAAGGTAACACTTCTCATCTTCTCGCTGTGTTCCTCCTGAACCTCTCCCTAATCTCCTTGGACTGAAACTGAAGGTTGTTACTGGGACCCTACCAGGATGAAAAGGTTGGGGGGAGAAGTAGTGACCCAGCTTTAAGATTTTGTTCTTGCCTGTTTTCAGCCCAAACCCATGCAGCACAACAAAGGAAGAACGATCTCTTCTGCTGTGTGGGCACAGAAGAATCAAATTCTGTGTTGGCGCTTTAAATGGGTTTGCTGGCATGCACTTACAAGATGTTAAGGCTTTGACAGAGGGAGCTTTTATTGAAGGGAAAAGGAGAGATGTGGAAGGTTGTTTGGCTTCCCTTCCCGGTTGGGTTCTGGTAAAATTAACTTGATTTCCCCCTCCCCTTTTAATTTGGTTATATATGCAGCTAGAAATCAAGTAACGGGAGTGTGCAGTTCAGTTTCACCTCTGGGAGAGCTGCTTCTACATTTCCTGTATTGGTCTGTGTGGTGCTCTGGGTGAAGGAGCCAAGCATCCCTTATGGCATAGCAGCTTATGATTTTAACTCCTTTGTGTCCAGAACCTGAGATACTTCAAGGAGGAAACGCTGCTGTGCTGTTCTCTATCTCCAGCACCTTTGCAGCAGGGGCCAGCGCAGTGCCATACCATGTGTGTGTCCTACTTCCTGGTGCGACAGAAGGACCTGCATTCGTAATCACAGTAACATAATTAGTCTTGCTCGCAGAGATCAGAAGGCTGTACTCATCTTCTTGGGGAGAGAGAATGCAAATTCAAACCAAGAGAATTTTAAGGTTGTTTGAAAGGGTTTTTAATAAGCCATCTCCAGCTTTGGTTTGACTGCTCCTCTCTTTGCTACCTTGCTGTTTCCTTTTGAGTCTGAAAAAGTAATTGCTGTGCTAATGCTGTCATTATGTGTTGTTTTATAGTATTATTTCCTCAGGTGCTCTGCCTTCAGTGGTTCAAAGCCCATTTAATTACACTGATTACAGCTTCAGGCTGGTTTTCTGATCCATATCTCATCTGAGCTTTGTATTTTCTCTCACACCAAGGCAAGGGCCTTTCAGGTGACTGAGCTGTTAGGAGAGGCCACCAGCACAATGGGATGGGTGAGGATGTGGCCAGACTGGGGGCTTTGCCATGTGCCTTGCCTGGTTGGTCCAAACTGGCATCCCTGAAATCACATTTGAACAGAAGATAAAACTTTGTTACTGTGAGAGCGGTCAGAAACAGGAAGCTGAGTGCCTGGGGGGGCTGAGAGTCTCAGTCCTTGGACACACTCAGCACGCATTGGCAGGGTCCTGAGCAATCTGCTTAAGCATCCTGCTCTTCTCAAGCAGGATAGTGGGACTGGCTGATTTCTGGAGTTCACTGCCTGCCCAAACTCATTTTGTTACAGTTACTGAAGCTCCTTAAATGGCCTTTGGACTGGAGTTCACCGTTTGGTAAACCACAGGAAAATGCAAGCCCCTTTTGCAACCCTTCTGCAATCGGCGGTTGCCTGTTGGATGTGTGAACCCAACTCCAGTTGAAATTGCTCACAAGGAGCCCAAGTTGCTTGCTAATAAAACGTTTGAGACTTGGGGCTGTTGGCTGCAAGTTGGGCAATGCATCCAGACTTGGGCTGCATGCGGTAAACCTCTATCTGTGTAATAGAAGGGCAGGGAACCTTTTCATTGCTAATGGCCCAGTAAATGTTTTCATCACATTTAACGGGCCACATCTTGACACACACTTGTTACTGTGTGTATTGTACTGTGCATAATAAACCAGAACACACAACATGGCTGCGAGCCACATGTTCCCTGTCATTAGCTGACTATGGCAGAGATTTTCAGAAGAGATTGAAACCTTTGGCTTCCTTATATGTGTTGTCTTACTCAGTCAACTCTGTCGGTGCCAAGTAAAATTAACACTTGTTCTTGGGGCTTGTGGACTTGAGATAGAAGCTAATAGAGATGTTACAAGTTACAGGTCTGTCACTCTTTTAGCATCATTGCACAGTTTTTCCCCATCAGGCTGGGTGTTTGCACTGCCAAGTGTCATGTGAGTCCATTAAAAGTGTAGTTAGCACATGGACATTGAACACTTGGGGGGAAGACCTAAAACCTCTCTTTATTCATTTTCTGTGTTGCCTCAAAAGCATTCGTACACAAGTAGAGCAGTTCATACACAACCCGAGGAGCTCCTCCTGCCCTCCCGGCAGGATTACAGCCTGCAGTAAATAGGACTGATTGTGGGAACTGCCTTTCTTGTGAAGACACATCAGGATAACAAGCAGCTTGATGGGTGACTTTGCTTGTTGGCCTCCTGCAGTGCTTTGAAAGCCTGGGTGGTCACTTGCAGTGTCAGCATCTTCCTCCTTTAAGAAAAAGGGGAAAGAAAGACCTTCTAAACAGCCATAAATGAGAACAAAGCATTCACAGTGAGACAGGGGGGAGTGCCTGGACCTGGTGCATGGGAGCCCTCAGAGGTGACATCTTGGGGGCCCTGGAGGTGAGCTCTAAGTCAAACACATCCCTTTGGGGCACACACCCAGCACCATGCTTACTGCCTGGGGAGGTGCACCTGCACTGGGGCTGGTGTGCAGG
The DNA here is from genome assembly GCA_024733675.1 of Psilopsiagon aymara. Classification (NCBI taxonomy): domain Eukaryota; kingdom Metazoa; phylum Chordata; class Aves; order Psittaciformes; family Psittacidae; genus Psilopsiagon; species Psilopsiagon aymara. The sequence continues at coordinate 9,597 of JANRGW010051953.1, read as the reverse complement.
GCTGACACTGGGATGTAGCCTGAGCCTCCCCTGCATGGTGGCCCTCCATAGAAGGCAGGATGTGTGCTGGGGCTACTGGGCTGCAGACCTCCAGTCAGCAGTATGACTCAGAAATGAGCCTCTCTGAAGAGTGTAGGAGAAGCTGCAGGACAAAGCACAGGCATATCTACATGGTGGAGAAGGGAGGTCTTCCCCCCATCTCCGTCCCTTCTTCAGCCTTTCCAGTTATGGGATCCCCTATTTTGGGGGCCTGAGTCTCTAGGCTCTACTCCTCTCTTTGATAGCCCTTTGTAGAACATCCCTTGGTTTAGTTTTGGGGGGTTACCTCTCCTTTCTCAGCAGATGAAGTACCCCCAAGAGCAAAAGTGTCCTGGCTGTGCTTTGTGTGTGAAGCCCTCCAGCAGCTGTACAGAAGAGGGCATGATGTGGAACAGCAGCTCTTTACGTCCCCCTTAAGGTGAACAGCTGTTCCCAAGCGAAGTCCAGTGCCTCTTTCTTTTAGTTTCCTAAAGCAGTGGAGAATGGAAGGAACACCAAGGCTTTGCTTGCCAAATGTGATCATTAAGTGGTTTTCCATGATTGCCGTGTTTTGTCTTCTGTTGATTAAATGCCTATTTACAGGGGATGAAAACATTATGAATTAAACTGCCCTCTTTTTTCTCTGGTTACACAAAGGCTGATTCGTCTGTAGTCTAAAATTAAAATGTTCCAAATTGAATTGTTTGTAACCCTTCTGCTTTAAATATATCTAATACATTTACAGTTTGTTTTAAGCAGGCATTCACACTGCTTCAGGGGAAGGCACACATGTTGATATTGTCATGTTATTCTGCGTCTTTAATGGCTGTCTAACGTTACCTACATCTTCAAGGCAGGGAAGTGCTGTATTACCCAGATTTTTATGCATAGATCTGCATGTGTATTTACCCCTTTTAAATGGGGAAAGTGGATGATAAAGGAGAAACACCTCCGTCTGGTGTCATAGGATATCACTGGGGGGTTTAATGTATGTAGGGGGATCCTCTTAGGCCAAGGAAGAATAGAGGGGGGCTCATACCAACAGTGTATTTTGGAGCAAACTGTTCTCTTATTTAGAGGGAGTGTAGGAACTTCAGTTGGCTCAGAGTTGGAATGACAGAAATATTGTGGGGTTTAGGAGGAAAAGAACCAGTAAAGTCCTGGATGTGGAATGGGATGGGTGGGAAGGACCTGGAGGTCATGGTGGGCACTAGGTTGAGAACGAGCCTAGAGTGCAGTTGTCACAGATAAAGCAAAGCGTTTCTTATCTACGTGAGAAGCCTGGCCAGTAGGATGGGAGCAGTTCTCACCACCTCTGCTTGACAGTGGTGAGACACATCTAAAATATCCCCTCTGCTCAAAAAGGTCGTGAGAAACTGCAGAGGGTTTAGCAGAAGGCCACCAAGCTGGCCAGGACCCATGCGTCACACATGGCCTCCAAGGAAGGAGGAAGCTGGACTCATTTCCTCTGGTGAAGAGGCTCAGGAGTCACCAAACAGCCACCTATAACTGTGTGAAGGGCAGATGTGATGGTGATGGAACCAAACTCTTTGCTTGTGCCTCGTGGTGCAAGGAACAATGGCCACATAATGTAAGGGGTTCAGAGCTGCGCCAATAGCCCCGTTTCAAGAGGGAGGTTGGGCTGGAGTCCTCCAAAGGTCCTTCATAATCAAAGCTTCTGTAATCTTGTGAAGAGCTTGCTCAAACTTCAGGGTAAAATGTGCAACAGCTGTCTACCACTGTGGTCTTGAAGCAAACAAAACCTGATCTGGCGAGTCTGAATGTGGCTTTGTTCTGATGTCTTCTGAGTGACTAATGCCGTGAGGAGGTGGGAGGGAGGCACGATGGGGAACATCTGGGTTGTCACTGCACGGCCTCATTGCCTACAACTTCGGCCAATATTTAATGTGACTCTGGTTGTGGTGGGTTTAATGTTGCATCTTGTTAAAATCTGAATTGTGGTGAGCCTTCTGGAGGTAGGGAGGAGGATGTTTCAATCCTGGTCTGCAAGACCATCAAGCAGGAGCCCGTGCACGAGGGACTGAAGCGATAGCCGTTCTCTGGGTCTGCCTGCAATGGGGCAGCTTTAGGATGTTGTTGCCTGGGTTGAATTGTTAGGCAGGAGGTGGTGAGGAAATTAAACAGATCTTGTTTCACATGCAGCACAGATACTCCATTGCAGTCCTGGCAAATACTCCTGTCTCGTGACTGATACTTACTTTGACCCTCTTCGCTAGCACTGCTCAGAAACTCGTGTGTGTCAGGTTAACACCCATGCACATTTCTCAGCACGCCAGCAACACATATGGTAAAGAAAGTGTCTGCTGAGCATGTGGGTTTGCCCTGTCAGAATATGGCTCAGGGCAGAATAGTTTCCTTTAGGGTTTATCAGCTGATGTCGGAGTATGTCAGGATATGTGGGGTCTGGTTTCTTTCCTGGGTCAGCTGCATCTCATCTGGGCAGACCAACAGCCACTTCTTCCCTTTTGGCTCATGGGTTAATTCTTCTCTCACAGGACATGACGAATTTTCAGTGACTTCAGCATGAGTTTGTCATCCTCTGTGGGAAGAAGTGGGCCCAGAACAGATACTGACTGCTGCTCTTGAGATCTTCCAGCAAAGATGAGGAAATCGTGGCATTTTCACTGCTTGCTGTGCCATCACAGGCTGAAAAGCCCAATTCCCATACATAGGAAGTGTGGGCTCAGCTGTGTCTTGGGCTCTTGGCTGTGGTTTGGGTTTTCAGTATGAAACCGATAAGCTGAGCTTCAGGCTGAATATTTCTGGAGGGAAGAGGATGCAGCATCATTGTGCAGTTGGTACATGCTGCATCAATTAAAGGTGAAGCTGAGCTTGAAAATACACTCTTCAAAGGCACTAAGGAGAAAATGGCTCTAGGAAGGCGAATCTTGGAGGGTCACTACACTGCTTCACAGTGCTAGTGGATGTCTACATGCTACCTAGTTTGGTACTGATGGCTTAGTTTAAGACTCTGTGAATGCTTGTGAGACCTTCCTGGATGGGAAATGACACAGTGGAGCAGCATTGGCAGCGCTCTTCTGCTTTGGCTTTATTTTTGGCTGGTTGGCTTAAACCATTCTCTGCGGTGTCGTGGCTTTTTGTGATTCATTTTTAGAACGTGCAAGCACGGAAAGCTGTCTGCCTGGCTCCCCTTCCACATCATGTCCCAAGATTTTCAGTAGCTTAGATATGACCACGATCTTACTTCCTTCTGTCTGAAGGATGGCCGCCAGATTGAGAAGTAGCATGCATCATCATGCTGACGCACATGGAGGGAAATCCAGGAGCTGTCTGCTGGAACAGATGCTTGTCCTTTTTTGAAGGAAACCAGGGGAAAACAAGGGATGAAATTGAGCAACAGTGTGCGATATTGAGCCACCAGCGCATTGACTGATCATCTGCACCGCCTTCTTCATCAGGCAGCTGATAAGCAAGTTAGAGCTGCACTTGGGAGTTTTGAATACAGTTGAGATGTCCCAGTTTGCGCAGAGTTTCAGGGCTGTGCCTGTGGGCAGATTACTCAGAATGCTGATTATTCAGAATGTGAAACATCCAAATCAGGCAGGAAGGAAAGGAAACGTACTCAGGAGCTGGATCTTTCTGTTATTTTGAAGTGGAAAAATTCTGGTCAGCTTTTAGTGGCAAGTGATGGATTTTAATGTGTCGCTTTCAGCTTGTGTTGCTGAAGAGAATTACGTCTGATAAAGAGAATCCTCTTTAGCTCACCACTTTGGAAGAAAGAGTTGAGGGGCTGATCTAGTTCGTGTTAAAATCCCTTAGCTCTCTTTGTGGGGAGTGGGCAAACAGCAGAAAGCACAGAAGGATGAGAGCAGCAGCGAGATCCTGTGCAGTGCTGAGGGCAGTGATGCTCAGTGCCAGTAAACGGAGTACATGAAGTGAGGAATGAAGTTGAGGTGCTGTCAGCTCCTCTGACAGCCTGTCCAGTGCTGTGTTGGAATACAAGTTGCTTATGTCAAGGCAGCAAAACTATGTCCCTGATGCAACTGTGGGTCAACATAAAGCGAGATGTTGAAGCAGATCCTTTTGCATAGCACAGGCTAAAGCAAGGTGATGCGATGTGCATTCAGCATAACTTCTCAGCACAAAACCCCCCTGATTCTCCAAGGTTTCTTTTCCCCTGCACATGTTTTTGCTGGGCAGTTGTCAACGAATCAGCTCATGGGTATAAGTACTGGCATTGGACTTTTACAAAAGGGAAAAAAATCACTGCCTTCTGATTAACCTCTTATTTCTGTCTTCTGCATCATCACTGCTTAATTATTGCTAATGATTATCAGGGAAGTTAAAGGAGAGGCATTCATAGAGTCAGGAATGAAATCTGGACTTGGACAGCAGGGGAGTACAATCTCTGCTCACCCAGGCTGGAGTTCAGCTGTGATAGTCAGTATGGCTCTGTTAGCTGGGATTAGATGCAAGATTACGTGTCCTTCTGGACAGATCTTTAGCTTAACTGGCTCTGTGTGAGGTAGGGGGGGTCAAGCTGGAATCCTGTAGTATGTGGAATAAGTCATGCTTGGAATTGCACATGTAACTTCTAGCTATTTTAGAGGGATGTTTGCTAAAGAATGTTGATGGTCAGCAAGGAAATGGCATAGGGGGGGATTTCACTAGGGTTGATGAGACACGTATATAGAATAATCCAAGTGTATATAATATAGCTTGTTTGTCTGCTTTGAAAGGCTTAAAGCTGCGTCTCAGCACTTCTCCTTCCAGTAAAACATCAGGTGGACAGTCTAGACAGAGGTGACGGAGGATTTCCCTCTCAACAGGAACCCAGTAGAAGCTAGAGACCGGAGTGAGTCTAATACAGAGAGGACAGGGCTTGGGGCTGCTCTCTTCTTATTCCCTTAATTTATTTATTGTTTCTTCTGTAGTTAGCTGGCAATCCATCCAGAAACAGTTGGCTCTATTAATTCTTCCTAAGTGAAAGCTTTGCATGGGTGTAACTCTTTCTTTTCTTTGGCAGTCAAAACATTTTTATTTCCAAAGGCAGAAAAGTCTGTTGTTTTTTTTAACTTTGGTGCCATTTCTAGGTAATGGAGCTTCAGCCAACCCAGCCCTGAGCAACATTTTACATGAAATAAGGAAGAAATGGGGGGAAAAGGGACATAAATGCAAAGTGGGACAAGGACAGCGCTGCAGCTGGCTGCTGGGATGGACCAGGTGGCACGGAAAGGACACGGTGGGAGGCATTGTCAGAACATTTCGTAGATTCATGGAACGGTTTGGGTTGGAAGGGACCTTAAAGCTCACCCAGTTCCACCCCCTGCCATGGGCAGGGACACCTTCCGTTGGACCAGGGCAGTTTTAAAACTTCCAAAGGGATGTTATTTATGTAGTACCCGTTAACCCCTAAACCTTGCTTCTGCAACCAGCTGATCTGCCAAAGCCTCCATGGGGCTAAGAAGGATTATAGCCAGGTTTACATATTAGCTTTGGCAGCCATGCTACAACAAAAAAAATGTGCCAGAGAATAGGATAATGGGTAAGTGGGCTTAAGGATGGCTCTTTCAGCATAGGGATGATGCTGAAGGGAAGTGCCCATTCCCAGGAGATCTGGACCTCTCTGCAGCTCAGTCCTTCAGGTGGGTCTCTGCTGCTGATCCCTATGTCTGTTGAGCTGGGAAGCATGTTTAGTACATGAGGGAGTAAGAGGCATGGCAGCAGACGCTGGTTCAGTGTGAGCTCACAATCAGGAGACCTGGCTGGTGAGGAATTCTGTCTCCTTTCAGTCATGCTGCTGGGGCTCCTGAATCTTCCCTGGCGCCTTCCTCTCAGCATAGCTGAGGACCTCGCTCGGGTTCCTGGATCCATACCCAGATTTCCCAAAGCTGGCAGGCTCCTTCTCAGCTGTAGGGTGCAAACACCTGGAGTCCCAAGCCAGTGCCAAGATTGCAGATCTCTTCTGAGCAGCCTTCTTCATCCCACAGGGGACAGGTTGGTTTCATCTGTTAAAACACAGTGTAGTGCCAGCCCCGTGGGGAGTGAAACATGTGGGTGTGCAAGCTCGCACATGGAACAGCTCGTATAAAATGTGCTTCTTAAGCTGCAGTGTCCTGTATTTCTCCTGTCCCCCAGTCTAAAAACACCCTATGGGCTCAGCAGGATTCTTGCTTGTAAAAGAGGAACTGAGTGTTTGAGTCATGGTTACGAAGAGGAGGGAGGTGCTGTGGGTCCTGTGTGTTCAGTGTGGAAGTCTTGTGATTTTACTTTTTAATAGCACCTAGGGATTTATTTAACAGAGGGGCCATTTCCCCTTCCTTGATGTCCCAAGGAGCTGCAGTGAGTGTCTGCAGGGGCTCTGTGGGGTAGCGGTGCGCTTTCTGTGAGGGGTATTGTGTGTGGTCGGGGTGACTGAGATCTGAGAGCTGAAGGAAGTCCGAGTTTGCTGGATGAAATACTTGAGGAGGAATAATTGACCATAATCTGACAGCGGATCTAGCTATGCAGAGGGCAGCTCATCACCACGTTAACAGGAATGGGCTTTCTAATGGAAATGGAGCTGATGGATGTTTTCTAATTATTCCCTTGTGTTGCAAATGTTCGAGAGCCAGTTTGAAATCTCTGCCCAGAATTCAGAGCCTTAATTTGTTTGACCTTTCCACTGCTGCAGACACAAGGCTGTATAAATTGCAGTCATCTTCATTAATTTCTCTATTGTTCTGGGGATGCAGATGAGTGTATTCTTCTGCAGATACTGCATGAGGATGGTGTGCGCTGTTAGGTGATACTTCCAGTGCGTTTGAGAGGGATGCTGAGCCGTGCCTTACTGGAGGGAGATATTCCAAAGAGGTTGAGGGATATCCTGGCTTACTGGAGCTGCAGTTGTGTGCCTTGATTTTTGCCTTTGGAGACATCCATTTTGACAAAGAGCAGCGCATTTCAGATAACCTTTCTCAGGGATGTATAATGCTCCACTATCATCCTCTTGGCTTGAAAAATAGTATTTCTTCAACCACTTTGAAAGTGCGTGTGGGTTTTCCACTAGTTTATCAGGGAAACTTTAGAGGCTGGCTTGCTTTCATGTTTTAATGAACAAAAGCTAGAGCTGCCAGGCATCTGCTAGTTCAGCTGGTACCAAACGCGTGTGCATGTGTGTCGCTCCCAGCCTGTGAATCACCAGTGGGTGCAGCAGTCATTTTTGGTAACTAGGAGGCAGACAAAATTGCTGGTTATGATTTAAAGTCTTGCCCACAGCAGAGCAAGCAAAAGGGATGAATTAGAGACAGGAATAGTAGCACAGCCGCTTTTTTTTCCTCTTTCTTTTTTGTGTGCAGGAAACCTCAAAGCATATAATAAACTCTTGCCATTTTGATTACCCAAAAAGAACGAAAAACCCACCCCAGAAAACTGAATGCAACGATAAAATAAGAAAACCTCAAGCTTAATGGCTTTGCCAGTAATAAAAATACAGCACAGGACAAAAGCCTGTGGAGTGGGGTTTTTTCTATCTTGTGCTCATTGCACTGGATTGAAAAGCAATTGGGAAAAGGCTGTTTTTAAAGTCCCCACCTTGCTTGTAGTTGCTCATTGTGCTTGGGAGGAGTGCCTCTGCGGCTGTGCAAGCAGGCAGCCAGCAGCAATAGTGGCGAGCATGGGAAAAGACATCATTATGATAACATTAGTTGCTCTTATCAGAGGATTTATTTTACAACAGCCTCATAAGTCAAGCTGCTTCTTATTCCGTGGCCTCTCCAGCGATGTCTGTTGTAGTCCTGGAAGCTGTGCAGGACTTGGCTGGGGACTCACCAAAGTCACCTGCTTTTTGACTCCTGTGGACACAGAGCCATTACATGACACAAACACAAAGCTCCTTCGGGCTCTTCTGTGCCGGTGGGTCTTGTTTGAATCCGTATAAATACACTGAACTGACGTTGGCACTTTAAAGCCTTTCATCTCCTTTCTATATAATGAGTATATCCTTGGCTGCAGCCAGTAATCTGCTTCTTTCTCTCATCCCTTCCCCGTGTTCTGAACCTGCTGCTTCTCATTTATTGAGGCTCATCCTGCTGACTGCTGAGCTTCCCCACATCATCATGCACTGCTGGCAGGTCTTGAGAGGGGGGAAGAAGCTGTAGAGAACTCCGGTTTTCTCTGGACACAAATCAGGCTGTGTTTTAAGGGCAGTTTGCTGAGGTTTGGTGCATTGCACTGGTGCAGATTATCTGTCTTCTGCTGACTCTTGACAGAGCACAAAGAAGTATCCTTTCCGTCTCCTCTTGATTTGGGTGCTGGAACACAGCACCTTTCTGGCTCTATTGGGATATGGTGGGGCATGGGGGAAAAGCTAAAATCCTGAGTCAGCATCCCCTGCTCTTAAAATCCAGCCAGGATTGGTTTGGTCTCCAGCACTGACAGAGGACACAGCTGTACTGCGCAGCAAAGTGCCTTTCAGGCATATCTGGACGAGCTCCTGAGCTCCACCCAGGGTTATAGTCTAAACAGAGCAAAATGCTGCTTAATCCCAAGTCACTTTTTGTGCCCACAGCTCAGCTTGGAGTTCCTGCTCTCAGATACTCCTCCTTTGGGGCTGAGGCTTGAATCGCTTCAAAGCGGTGTCATTACCGGAGCGGCATAAAATGTGCGCCTGGATTTGCCGGTGTCTGGAGGAATACTGTGTCCCTGCATGTTCATGGGAGTCTCCTGTCCACGTTGATGGGGAGGCTGCAGCTGCTTTCAGCTGATTCTTGGCAGGGTTGAACTGGCTTAGCACAATGTTTGACAATGGATTTTCCACGAGGTGCGGCACACGGCGGTGCCCGGAGCTGGCTGCTGTCAGGCTCTTCCTCGTTATGAAACTGGATGCTTACGGTTGGCACCACCGTGCTGTGCTCACAGCAAGGAGGGAGGCAGAGCACCGCTGCAGCTCATAGGGCTGCACTGCACTGCAGCCTTAGGGCCACAGCTCTGAAGCCACTTTTTCAGTGTGGAGCATTAGCAGTTGGAAAAGCAGGCAGTTTGTGCACTTACTCATAGGGCACTTAACCATGTCTCCTCCTGGACTTTGCTCACTTGATCTTGCGTGCATCACAGGCTGTTAAGTTTCACCCAAGTGTCTCTGTATTAACTCAAGAATTTCAGCCTAATCTAATTTTTCTCAGGAGAGAGAAGAGAGGTTAATTCTTGACCTTCTCCACAGACGCATGATTGATAAGGTGAGAGGTACTTAAGTGGTCCTAAGAGAGGCATATCCCATGTTGCAGTAGGAGAGCATGCTGGGGGAAGGATTTATTCTCCCATCTGTCCTGGGATAGGAATTACTCTTGACACCAGCTCTAGTGACCAGCAGGGACCTTCAGCGGTGCTGATTAGCCAGACCTCTTAGAAGGAAAGGTCTTACCTTACATCGGACTTGGTCTGTGTGAGATGCTCAATAACTTTTTAGAGCAAAGCACCTCTGCCCCTCAGATCTCATAGAATCCCAGACTGGTTTGCATTGGAAGGGACTTTAAAGCTCATGCAGCTCCAACCCCTGCCACGGGCAGGGACACCTTCCACTGGAGCAGTTGCTCCAAGCCCCTGTGTCCAACCTGGCCT